>JAODAG010328343.1:0-11003 GCA_027574785.1 Orphnurgus asper | reverse complement strand
AAAATACATCAAAGCACTTCATTTGTATTATAAATCCGCTCATGTGACCCCCAAATGGGATCTGTGGTGATGACAAATAGGCCCGGGAAGTCTTTCTCTGCGATCTAGGGGGTATTTTTAGCCAATAATTTTCTTCTGCGCTGCACGCCAAACCATGGTGGTGCTACGCTTAGATAGTGTACAGTTACAAAACTGCTATGCAAAATAAGTTAGTATAGCAGTTATTGCTGAACAAAGTTTCTTAGGAAATCGAACACTGGACAGCCCCCTCCCTCCCCACCACATATTCCTGCCACATATATATCTCCAATCCACTCCACCCACCCCTCGGAAATCCTGAATCTGCCATTGTACTAACCGGACGTGTTGAAGTTTTGCGTGGTAGAAATAGTAAGCCCAGCTATAATAATTACCAAGCTCCCTATGGCTATCTGCACACCTTGATCACCATGACAACAACACAATAGATGACCCATTCCTTTGAAAGCTTAGGCCAAGATCAATGCAAAGTAAAGGCATTGTCCTAAAGACATCCTAGGTCCTAAGTCCATCGCCTCTATATATTGAATGTTGGTTTCATGCGTTAGAACCTCGGACAAGGAGCGTACTTTCTATTTCTTTTGTCAGCTATTAGTTTGTAGGTGACTGTATAATTCGACAAGCTACATGTCTATGTTAACTAATGGTTAATTATGTAACTACACAATTACGATGTGTAAACACCTTCCGCACCATAACAATTTGGAACTTCCGTATTTTCTGTATATTTAATGGCAGTGGTCATGCATTTTGCCTTGTCGACTGAATGGTATCGTGTTCCAATTTACTGTAGCTAGCGGTTTTTGTGCTTAAACTATGAAGTCCACTGTTAAATTTTGAAATTTCCTCCAGTGAATTCCCCCTCCATCATAACAATAACTTTCTAAATGCTGTCGGGTTGCGCCATATAGTTTACCGACGATTCCGGTACACAATGGAATAAAGAATGTTTGAAAACACTTTTACTATGAAAGGAAAACGAACAACTCTCTTATGCAAAGACAGCTGAAGTCAAGGCCCCAATCGAAACTACAAACATTGGGATTTCCAGAGTGGAAATGAATGAAAACAGTCCATGTGACCCATACATGGATGGACGGCCAATGTAATCCATGGAATACTCCATGCAATACTGGCAACGTTTATTTTCAAGAATCGTCGGTAACGTCTAGGAATACTCCATGCAGTACTGGCAAGCGTTTATTTTCAAGAATCGTCGGTAATGCCCAGGACCGTCCGAAAGTGTCGCATCCGTCGGACTCGGCCAAACTCTGCGAGTCGTAACGGTACATGCTGGTCTTAGCGATATATAACTCGCCACGGATGTTTTACCTTTTCCTTACAGAAAATTCCGACCAGAATCGTTTCGATTTTTACCACAACATGCCAGTCACTGATCCGTACAATTCTGATAGACGTCTTCCTTTACCAAGTGAGTCGTTTGAATTCTGCTTTTCGTCTTTTACACAAAAAAGGTAGATGCGTAGGATTCCCTGTCCTATTCGGCACTTTGTTACAATCGATTGACCAGTTATGATTCATCGATCACCAGAGTTGGATCTTGCCTGCTGTACAGTGGTTTCAATATTTGGCTGAACACAACAGGCTAGTACAGACAATTTGTACAGTACCGGACCCATGAAGTATATATACTTATCCTATTATATCAGGATGATAGGCAGTCAGTCCCTGGCCTGTTTATATCGAGATTCGTTCGTGGCCTTGAACACTTTGAAAATGGTTGCGATGTGTTTGGTTTGATAACCGAGGTTTAGGAACATATGCAGTCGACCTGGCGTGTATACTGTATGTATGTGTGACACTTGAGTTTGTAAACAACCCAGAACTACTGTAACTCAGGTGTGGTGCAGTATGTTGACTTGATGTCTAACGTGGTATACGTCGGTCATGGTCAGCAGATGATTCATATTGTAATGTAGTAATTATCATGCATATTAATTAGTGGGAGGAGGTTAACATAAATCTTTAGTTGACGATATATCCACAGCTACTGGTGTGATATTCTTCAAACTTGGTGATACTGCCCATATTTCTTTCCAGCCTCGATATAGTAGGGTCATGGATCCAGCAAATTGAGAGAATTATTTCCTAAAGTTTAAAAAATGCAGAAACTATGCTTTTTACTATGGCTTAAAGTTGGTCTATCTATTTTTTTTAGTTTGATCCTAACATTTACTAAAATGAAGAATAATCCTATTTATGAAAATTTTAGTATCAAGAGGCAGAGATTGCTTCACCCTTGCAATGGTTATCTACTGTGCCCCTGGCTCAGAGTCCAGCTTGTAACTTTGACAAATGGTGGAAAATCATGAATCAAGTAAAAAAATGTTAAAGCAGCCGTACTTAGTTAGGCAATAGACGCATGCCAATGCTTCCATGCAATCGTTTGAATTCTCGAAAATCTCTCGCCAATCTCTTACGTACGCTAAAGCCAACCTGGCGCAGAGTTCGTATATATATATACAACGTTTCGTAACGCTCTTCGTTGGACGGAAAACGAAGCGGTCGGGTGTTGATCTCCTACGGGCCTGGGTGTGCGGCAAAAATATGGCAGGCGGTGGATTCCCCCCCCCCCCCAAGCCTATTGTTGACTTAAAGTGTGATCATGGTGTCGCGGTTGCCTTGACATTATTCGCGGTGGACTTTCTCTGAATGACGCGTACGATAAATCCTTCAACGTTTCTCTTCCAGCCCAACCCGTGGACTGCGAGAACCAGTGGAGTTGTCGTGCGTGCAGCTTCAAGAACCACGAGTACATGCCGGAGTGCGAGATCTGCTCAAAGCCGCGACAGGGGAGCTCGTCGTCGCTGGCGACCGGCCACAGCTGATGGTGCAGGCTGCGTGGGGGAGCAGCACACTGCTGGACGTCTTCATCCGTTTATCTCTAGAGGTATCTATCTATACAGTCGGTAACAAGTTACGTAGGGGAAAATAAGGAGTTTCTAAACCCTCACCTTGCGAAGAAAAAAAAATGCCAGAAAAAATGGTGTCTTGTCTATCAATGCAAGCAAACTCTGGATGGTTTAGGGCTTGTATAGTTTGATGAGGCCACTGGTGCGAGGTTTATCCTCGCTGCTTGGTGTTACAGCTGCTGCAAATCTTATGTGCTAATGGTAAGGTAAGGTGGTATATGTCACACAAGAAGATGAAAAGGATTCCTACTCTTCTACCCCCAAGGGGGTGGGGGGTAGAGGAAGGGTTTCTGCAGTCAAAGCAGCAAATGCTTGGAATGTCACACAAATAGGATAAGAAATTATCTCAAGTAGCATATAAAAGCAACCAAGTGCTCCAAGTCATTTAAACTTCTTGATAAGTCAGCCCTCGAACAACTTAAAGACAACTTGATTTGTCTAATCGGGTCTAATTTCCATCATCACGAAGTGAAAGATTTACCTGTAGTTTGCAACGATTGTTGCTGCTTGGTAAGTGCATGGGTAAAGAATTTGGTCGTGCAAAGGTCACAAATATTCGTCTCATGCGAACAGTAAACACGAGAAGCTCCCAATGATTAGGAATCCAACGAGGTTTGCAAACAGGAAAATTAACCCGAGCTCTTGAAAATATGTGCAGCTCTGGAAATGCAGCCTGCTACACACAGGTTTAATGTGGTAATCAGTGAAAATCCCGCCATGGTTTACTAGAGTCGCAACTCTCAGAAATGCTAGTGAACCAACGAATGGAATGCTTAGACACTTAGACCTCACAAAAGATGGAAGAAAAAAACCTTAGTTTGTCCGGAAAGGTCACGTGGAAAGCTTTCATTCGCCAACAGGGAGCAGCTATTTTACGAGTGGGGGGGGGGGCCGGGCAGACTGGACATGTAGGCACCAATGCGAGTGCAAAGAAGATTTGGATAAATTAAGGGATTATCCTTCTCCCTCCCATCATGCCCAAACCAATTTAGGATATTATTTGAGGACAAGTTGTAGTATGAAAATGCTATCCTAGACTGATATTAAGTAGTATTATGGTAGTAACAGCACATTGTAAGCATTACCAGAACAATATGTTCCCTGTGGCTAAGATAAAAGAGATACATTGCATATGTTATGGTTAGGCTTTTTGCCACTACACAATTTCTATGTTAGGATACTGACAATGTAGGATGTGTCCACTACTGTATACATGAATGAATCCAGACAATGGATGATGCATTTAAGTACTTATGTGACAATTGCTGGTTTTAGTTGGTACTTATGTTAATGTATGATGCTGCAGGTAGTTTTGTAGTGGATATGAACCGTTCTTTATTACAGTTCCTTGTTACAGTAGTCGTAAGTCTTACGTAACAGCTGAGGCTGGTGCCTCCTTACGTATGATATCTCTGAGCCCATAGGAACTGCTTTCTTATCCTATACGGTTAGCTCTTGCTGTACTCATGTACCCTATGGTGAAATGAAGTTTCTTATGTGTTCCACCAGTTATTAAAACAACATGACAAAAGTCAATGAATGCTCAGAATTATGAAACATCTTTGAGATTCCCACCTTGAACAAAATTTGTCCCATCAAAAAGTATAATCTACAAACTTGCAAAAAGAAGATCCACATTAAATTTGTAAATCTTGTTAATAATAGTTGTTTTGAAAAAAAATAAAAAAATGTGGTTTTGTTGTAGATGAGCCTGACCCTCCCAAAAAGTCATCAAGTCCCATCATACCAGGGACCGGGCAGGAGCTTGGCCTCGGAAAGTACTTTGTGTTCATTAATTTACTAGTTCTCTTTGACCTTCTAAGGCAGCTCTTTGGGGTCGCACTGGAATTTCCTCTCATTCCGATCGTACCTTTAGAAATTTGCAGGTGTTATGCAATGCCATCAAACTAACAGTAACGGTCATGGACCGGTTTATTTGAATTGACCATCATTAGCTAAGAAATCTTTTGTAGCAATTTTAGGTTACCTCTATAGCGCCTAATATCCAAAGCTAAACAATGTTCAGTGGTACTTGCAGTCAAGAAGAAAAAGTATAATCTCCTATGTTGCACCATTCACAACATATCATTGCAGGCATGACAAACACCAGAGATTGTACATAGGACGCACAGGGAGAGATGAACCTAGTCATTGTTTAGCGAGGGTGGGGGTGGGGGGGGGTACCATTGGTAGAGAGAGAGGATGTTTCGACGGTAGAGTAATTTGCAATGTGATCAATGGTTAGATGGTGTCTGATGGCCGCCTACTACCGTTGACCTCAAGGTCAAAATCATCTTTTCAAAGGTGGTAATACCATCAATTGTTCTATTTCTGCAAGGTGATATCAATATTAATCTCTCGGTTACTTGGTTTCTCCAAATTTTCCTCCAAAAGCGAAAGATGGAGCCGATGCTGGCAATGGTTTTCCGACATGCGAGAAATAAAAGTGAACAACGCAACACCGTTCACTCACGCATGTGACTTTTGCAACCACAATTGGGGGGGGGGGAATATTGTGGACATGTTTAAAGACCATTTGCTTCAACATGTATATTGGTGCCTTAGAAAAGAATGCATTAGAAATTTGGTAATCAGTCGGGGGCATCCTTACCATAAAATTTGACACCTGCCGATGGATACTCAATATGACCAAAAGTTTTATGTCCTTTTTTTGAAGTCGACCAAGAAAAATCATTGTTAAACCACTGAAATTGCTCATCGATCCAACCATTCTTCTTCCCTGTGTCATGATAGGATATGGCCGCCTACAATCGACTGCTTTATAAATCATGAAAGGTGCGTTCCGTGAGCATGTCTACTTGTGGAAACCATACTTTTCAACGGATATGAGGCAGTCATTGGTAAAAGTTCAGAGAAGGGCTACTTGGGCTTGTAGGGTTCTACGAGAGGTCTTTCATTATAGTTCATTATAGGTCAAGAGTTGAAGCATCTTCATTTCAACTTCTTTCTCGAGCTTAGATGACTTCTACTTCGAGCATTTAAAATTGTTCCTTGTTTGGACAGCTTAGCGTTTGATACGTTTTATAAGAGTTCCGAGTCGAGGAGCACTCAGAGGCCACTGTTTCAAGCTTCAGAAAGGTGCGATGTAGGTCAGATGTTGGAAAGAATTCCTTCTCCCAGAGACTCGTGGATGAGTGGAATAGCCTGCCTGATTCGTTCGTAGTGTCTAAAAGTGTCAATGCCTTCAAGAATGTTTGTGATTGGAGGTTGAGGTCTGTTGGGTCCTTGCGGTTTGGGTCCTTGGCAGAGACTTTTGAAGAGAACGTTTGTCCTTCCTGACCCTTTTCTTACGAAACTAGCACGTCGTCAGTTCGTGGAATGAGATCGTGAACAGTGTCAGGTGGTTTTTACCATATTTAATTATTAAGTTTGTTGTGAGAGGGGAGTGTAACAATGGATTTCTGTGTTTTTATCGAGGTGGGGGCTGGGACGTCAAATACCTCCCTCTGTCATGTCTGGTGTAATTTGGCCCCTTTGAATAACCGATCGACTCACGAGGGAGTGGGTGAGGATGTGCTCCAGCTGAGGTCGGCCATCGGTAGAGAAGGATGGGTTCACCTCTCCTCTTGTTGAGTTATGCAGTCTCCCTTGGGTTGCTGCAGCAGTCAGACCCCACAGCAAACTTGGATGCGTACCACGGCCAGGCATGCTGAAGCTTTACTCCACTCCTGGGTGCAGGGATTGTAACACTGTCAAGGCACTACCATTGTGCGGTCTACCGATCATGCGGTCAAATTTGTGTAATTTCATTCACCCACCCAGCCGTATCTGGGCCGAAAAGAAGCACTATTACTTTAGGGCTAGCAGTGAATGTGTTAGAGGGCGTTGGTGGGGCAAGCACTGTTAGCAGTGAATACGTTAGAGACCGTAGGTCTGGTCAAGTGCAGCTGATATGTGTAATTTCGTTCACCCAGCCGTATGTGGGCCAAAAGAATCAGTATTAAGCAGTGAATATTCTAAAGACCACCCGTCTGGGTCGTGCGTGTTGGATTTTAATTATCTAAATCTGTAGTCTACCAATCATGCAGTCTCAAATAATCTGTAATTCATCCACAGTTAGGTGAACCGAAAGAAGTGAGCGAATATGCTACAGGTATGGGTCATTGGTAGTGGATATTAACTATCTAAAACTGTAGTCTACCAATCATGCAGTCAAATTCGGTAATTATTAGTATTTATTATACTGCACTCTACCAGCACTGAATATGCTATAGAGACCACAGGTTTGGTCATACTTCTCTGTGCTCTATTGGATGGATGTAAAGGTTCCTCAATGTACCATTGTAATTTGGGGCAAATGTCATATTGTTTTAATATTTTAGTCAGCCCTTGCCAGAATGGTAGAGGTAGATCCGGCAAGGAGCTCAGTGTTCCAATCAACAGAACAATACATATTTTAATTTAGATGGGATTTATAGTCCTCTGTTCTTACAAATTTATTTTAAAGTTTTGTAAACAATAGTTTTACTTTCATACAAACGAGAAACCTTTGCTCTTTGGTCCGATGCCGCTGGCAATAATCAGAACCTATGCAGCCAAGTCAGCATTTATATTCCCAACTTGGTGTCTGGTTTATTTAGTGGAATAACTGCTGTGTATGCAAGTTTTCACTTTCAAAGTTTTATTTTGAACCTAATTAATCAGTTCTGAATTATCCTACTAGTAATTATGATGAAACTAATTGTTATGATTGTGCGAATGTTAAGAACGTTAGTTGATTTTCAGGAATGTCGATGGATTCACAGGCCAGAATATACCCCCAATTTACCCACTTTTATAGAAACATACCTCCAATGGAGTGTGTGGTAGTGGGAGATAAAATTAGCTAAAGTACCCAAATTTGGTATATAGTGGATTTAATGTGTTTGAAACAACTGTATTGATTGTGCAACTACTGAACCCACATGATGTACAGTTATCATGCTGACAGTAAAATGTACATCAATGTAGTGTACTATTGTTTTGGGACAATCTGAATGAAAAATTATCAACTTCAACATATGTAGTAGATGATGGTATTTAAGACAGTGGAAGGAGAATGGGGATATTGCAGTTTGGGTGGAGGATGTAATTCATCCTGTTTAATTAATATTCTATGGACTAATTCAGAAAGTATTATTGGTTAAAGAGATTTTTTTTTGGGAACTACATGGAATTTGGATTTTTTCTTCTTGCAATAAATGGGTGGGGTTGGAAGTTTGACCAACTATGGCATATAGGTAATGATCATATGAATGGGACGAAGAGACTGTTCAGAAAACCGTAGATACTTTTATGGCATTATGAAGTATCTTAGTAGGCAAGGAAATCAGAAGCTCAATGCAGTTCATACTGGTTATCAATTACTTTCAGGTTGATTGTTTGTGTAACTTACTGTACCGCGAGTGGTTTCAATTAGGTGTGCGGGGCTATCTCTCTACGATGGCAAAGTTCCTTGTTAGATATAATCCGAGGCTGAAAGGAACGCCTATTCCTTTTGTAGTCCCTCCGGGAGAAAGAGGAGGCTGGTGCAAAGCTAGTGGAAGTTAAATTGGTCAGCGAGAGTCGGTGGTATATTTAGTAATTCGGATACCCTCACACCTGCCACTTGAGAGTTCGGGTTAGCAAAATTGTTGCACTTCGTTTCCCGGAACATGATCAACTTTTTCTTCAGAAGGTTCGTTTACATGAAGCACAGGCTATATTTAAGTTAAGGGACCGACCATACAGGTCATTGGTAAGTGCCACAGTTGATGTGTAATGACAAACTTCTAATAGATGTACTGAGAGCTACATTTAGAAGTTGATGATGAAATTTGCAATTTGAATTATCCTTTTTTATTTAAAAAAAAAATATTTGTAAATAACATTAAGTAAATCTTCCAATGATGGGTTTGATAGCAAAGTGGAAACATTATGTACAGCAGCAGGTTGAATAACGATCTTGTGTTATCTATTAAGATGCCTTACTAAATAAACATTTATTCCGAATAATCTACATGTCAGTCCTCATTATTTTCTTGTGCGAAATTTGTTATATGCGTAGTTATTGTGACACCAATGAAACCCACCCAACGAAATTCAAAACGAACAAGCAAAATTAGAAATTTTAAAGATCAGACCTAACTTGATAACCTTTTCCCTCTTATTATTTCACATTTTTCTAACCACCACACCAACAAACTACCATTGATTAAGAAAGACGAGATGGAAATGGTACCAATAAAATTATTGCACAGGAGACCATAGAAGAGAAACACTAAGACATGGTGCATCATCTGCTAATTATTTCATAATCTTCAAGATGTGTTGATTGCAAAATCTGAAGTGCATGAAGACAGCAACAAAAAATGTACCAATCTTGCCATGATTGAAGCATGGTTGACGTTGATCCAAGTATTTGTACTCTAGAAGATCCTAGTCCTTTATCAGGCTGTTTTGACCTAAAGACCATTGGATATACGAGACTATCAAGATCCTCACTTCTGAGACCAGGAGTGTTGAAATGGATAACAGCCTCAAGACCATAGGAGAAAATTTTGATCTTTAATGTCCTTTGATCAAGATGATCCCCCATTCTGAGATCAAAAATGGATAACAGCCTCAAGAGAGTCAAGACCATATCAGAAAAAAAATTGATGATCTTGATCAAGAGTCCAGATGGTGGAGACTCTTTGTCAAAATGGATCCAGATCCCAATTCGGAGACTAACAACCACAAGGTCAATACAGTTCAAGCAGCATCAAGATCATGTCAGTTCAAAGATCATTCTCAGACCAAGACCTGATGGTGGAGATGGTGGATGTTGAACAGCCTCAAGTCATGCAATGATGTTTAACTCGTGGTAAGTGAATTAATTTTGAAACGACTTAAATAGTAAAGATAGCACAGATCTTGAAAGTGACAATAATGGGAAAAGATATCAAAGAATAATGGTAAATAATTCTCTCACAAATACTCTTCACCACACAAACAAAATGACTCTCAATAGATTTTGTAATTTATTATTTTAATTATTTTATGTTAATTATTATGGTCTTGCAGACACCCATCTTCACCACACAATTGACCCTCGACAGAAATTTAGTAATAGTTTAAAAGGAACCAAAGACTTCAACATGTACATCCACGATAATATGGTTTTGACTAAAATATTCTCAAGCATTAATAATGGGAGCATGGTTCTGAAATAACATCTTCATCTCCAAAATACATTATCTTTGAAATTTTAGCAAGCCTATACAAATTTTAAGAAAATAGCTTAAATTTGACAAATAGAAAAATTTAGCTTACAGAAGTTTCTTACTTTATGATGAATTGCTTTCAACGCATCTCACAAACACAATTTTCTACAATAAATACCACTTCAGCATTGCAGCAATCTTAATAAAGATTTGTCGTAGGTAAGTTAACGATAGTAGACCGGATAAACAATTGTATTTTTTGGTATTTATTAACCAATTACAATTGATTGCTATAACCGGACCAACACAGTTTAGTTGAGATAGAGAGCTGTATTGGTATTCATTTCGATCCACTCCACATTTACCTGGCAGGCTGTTTTCCTAAAAGCTGAAAGATCAACAGCGCAAGTGAGGCCCCGAAGGCTTAAACGGAAAACTCCTTCCAAACAGAAAAAAAAAGATAAAGAATCCAAAAAGGATAATAAGAATTATGGGGAATTACGGGGAACACCAGCGACAATCTTTAATGCAAAGATATCAGCAGAAAATATGATGGCTATATCGTAGTGACTATCGGTGTGATAGGTCAGTGGTTAAAATTCTCTGAGCTGGGGGGTGGGGGCTTCACACGGTAGTTAAGAGACGGGTAAGAAGAGCCCAGTAACAGCATCCTTTAGATTCCCCTCCTTCCCCCATCACCCGTGGACTCCTACTCCATCAGAATTCTGTCCCCAACCCCCATCTCCTGTTCCCCAACCCGCATCTCCTGTTAGTAAGGGTTAGGAAGCCTCGTATGCTCATATATACACCCTGTAGTAAGGGTTAGGAAGCATCATAGGCTCATAGA
>JAODAG010328310.1:0-11008 GCA_027574785.1 Orphnurgus asper | reverse complement strand
TAGCCTATTTGGGTAAGGAGAGTACGGTAACACGTGTTGAAACTGGAATAGGCGACGATCACGGGTGTTTGGGGAGAGGAAGGGTTGATGGAAAGGGAATTGCCCCAGACGAAAAAGTGAGGGACGTAAATATCGTTTCACCTCCCCCCAGATATGACTAATTTTACATCTTTTCTGTTTAGCAGCCCAGCAAGTCATAGGTATCATATGATAAAGTCACCTGACATTGTTTTGGGGGGGGTTGGACCAACGGCTGCGGAAAGTGGGCGTACATAACTTTCAACGCCGTTTTCCGCGTACATGCCTCTCCTCGTTCATGCTTTTCCGTATGCATACCTTTCCGCGTACACATCTTTCTGCGCGCACGTATAACTTCCGTGTACGTTGGCGCGTGCATACTTTTCTGCGCGTATGTGACCCTACTGCCGGCGCATACATACTTTTCTGTTTACATACTTTCACAAGTGATCACAATGGATATACAACAATGGCGTATTTCAACAAAAACCAGGCTGTAGGCCTACGCCGCGATCATCGGCGTCCCGACTCCTAAGAACACATTATTACTATTAGTAGAAAACATGTACCCAAAACACGGATAGCACACATACACCCGCCAAATGATCTTTTTTAGCCTTAATTAATTTAAGCAGTCCGATCTAAATAGATTTGGGGCTGAGAGGGTGTGGGGTCATTTAGCTCTTGAAGCCGTCGGTGGCATAATTTGTTGCCGTTGTTTGGTTTAGATCACAGATTCTTTCTTGGGAGGGTTTTCTTTAAAGACTATCTTGCCTGTGTGGCATAACACTCGTGTATTTATAAACACGAGCCTAGTATTATTATAATAACTGTGTAAGGTTTTTTTTTCGATGAAAAGTGGATTGGGGCTGGGGAATGGATTAGTTTTAGGAAAGAACATTGTTGCATGATGCTCATATATAACAACGATTGAGCTCGGTTGGGTTACATCATTAATGTGTATTAATGATCTCTGGTTAGGGGTCGCATCCGATCAAGGGATCGGAACTCATTATATGCATATGGCTGCATGGCCTAACTGGAAGAACTCAGGTAGGGGGCGACTACACGCCAACCGGGAAGTCCGGTTCGAGTCCCGGTGGCCAGATTGCTTTTCACTGTTAGTTCAGCCATATTGTCCAATTTGTTATTCGATACCAATTGAGCCGGTTGGTAAATATGAGTACACGATAATTCCTATATCTTCTTGTTACTGTAGTATTTTCTCTCAATTTGTTGTCTAAAACCAGTAAATTAGCATTTCCTGTCGTATCACAGAGAATATTAGGGACAACGACAAAACTATACTAGTAACTGGCATAGTGTACTAGTAGCCTACCTAGGCTAGAATTGTACCGCGCGTGCTAACACATTCCTTGAAGAGCGACAAAACTGCGTACTGCGCATGCCACCACTGTGACGTATTTAGTAATCTAACATTACAGTGGGGCGGTTCGCATTTCCGGAGTATGACAAAACTATAGCGTACTGCGCATGCCAACGCTACTCCGACTGTGACGTATTAACAAATCTAACATTACAGTGGGCGGTTCCGCATTTCCAGTATGACAAAACTATAATGCTACTAGCCGTACTGCGCATGTCAACGCTAGTCCGACTGTGACGTATTAACAAATCTAACATTACAGTGGGCGGTTCCGCATTTCCGGAGTATGACAAAACTATAATGCTACTAGCCGTACTGCGCATGTCAACGCTAGTGACACTGTGACGTAGTAATTAACATTTTGCAATCTTTGCGCGTGGAGGACAACATTCACTGTGTCCCATCACTTACACTGTATACTGTACTATACTTGTACTAGTATTATTACTACTAAATGAATGAGTAATATCATACAGTGTAACATTATGCCGTAGTTCACAACCGGTTGCTGATTTGAAATTAAGGATATTGTAACTGATGGTACCTTCGAATAGAAGTTTAACGACCAAGTTAAACATCAGGTGAAAGCTATTTGTGAAAAGAATTGAGAAGCGAGTAAGTTAGAATTGTAAAGTAGGATATTCCTCTAACTTCTAACTAAGTGTATACTGTTCGTATACGTAAGCGACTGACGGTGTACATTTAGTGTATATGTAATTTTAACTTAGTGTAACTTGTACTTACAATAGCATGCAGTCTGCATTAACGTACACTATTATTTAATCTTATTCTTATTATAATATTAGGTAAGTTGTAACTTATGAAACCGACCACCTCAAATATATGTATGTAAAGATATATAAAACAAATATATATGTATTCAGTATATAGTGAATACATAGTTACTTATGGTTTGTATGAAATTAATGAAGCGTGTACCAAAATGTATGTACAAATCCCCTAACTCATGTTACATACTCAATTCATGTATATCTATAAAGAGGTGGGCTTGCATAAAGCATACCACTCTTTGTATACTTAGTTTACAGTAGGCCTAGTGATAGCATGTCTAACACCGAGTTACATTATTGAAGTGAAGTCCAGTAGGTAGCCGAAGGTGGAGTTACCGAACTCTGCATACTCATGCTACCTGGTCCCCTTGTAAATAACCCGAACGTTGCACAAACCTCACAAACTTCCGATAAGTATTTCCCAGTTATCCGGTACAGAATGTTCTGCGTTATCTATCGGTCACAAAGGTTCTTATATACTCACAAAATTAACTGCAGCTGAATGTCTCTATACCACACAATACTTATGTGACATTTTGATAAACCATTTCGGAGGAATGGTTTCATTTGCTGGCAGAAAAAGAAGCGACAATTCTTGATGCAACACTGCAGGTATGGTGCTGTTTTCAAACTGACTTGTGACCTTTGATCTGCTGCCAAAACAGGTGTGATGTCATATCTCTGACTGTATGCAGAGAGGAACCACAGTGACACTGTTTTTTTTACAGTGGTAATATTAGCTTTAACAGCAAGTGCTGCAGTAGCTTTACATGTAATCAGGAAATCCTGTTCTTTTATAATTCCATGTTTGTTGACCATAGTTTTCATCTTGTGACTGCAGTAATATGCCTCTGCAGCAAGTTGCTATGATACTTGATAGCTTGCAGAAGGACCATGACGTCACACAGTGGGTTGAATCAGATACTTCGCCTCATTTTCTACCAGCAAATGAAACAGCTCCTCAGAAAATGTTTATATTGCTGATGGTATCATGACGCAGACCGTCACTGTGGTTAACTTTGTGAGTATATATACGAACGTTAGTGGCAGCGAGAGATCCCGGGATATTTTGTACTTGATATTTTGTACTAGCCAGAAACAAGGACCAAATTTGGAGGTTCGTGTAATGTACCGTAACCTATTGCCCAGATCAAAGACTATACCTGTGTTATACATAAAATGTTGGAAAGAGAACCTAATTACAGTAGTCTGCACAAATATACAATATGATTTGGCTAGATAGCAGACTAATTACCTTAAAGTTAGGCAATAACATGCCTGTAAGTTGTAACAAGGCTTTACAAGGCCCTAAGGTAGGACTAAAAATCCTTCATAAGATTTTATGGGTTACAGATTAATCAATTCTATAAAAATGTTTTCGTATTGTTATTATCTAACGTTAGGATTGAATTAATATTTAGTGTCTTAGCCTAGCCTAACCAGAGTGGATTTGACATTTGTGCCAAAACCTAGGCTACTGTATGGTACTTGGTAGGCTATAATTCTGCACTGTGCTTAGCATCATATTGTGACACACTAACATGAAATAAGAAAGAACTGGTTCTCATCATTTCATCGTTATTCTATGTACAGACATTGTCGTATTCTGTTGAGAGAAGATGTCAGAACCATTGCAGGACATTAGGAGACGCCATGCATCAGCTGAGAGGTATGTCCTGGTAAAGAATATCAAGATATAATCAATTTGTTTCCTAGTTGTGGACAGCAATATGCTGCGAGCGTGTAACAAATGGTCAGTACTTCCAGCTCAGTTTTTTCATGCTGCAACACCTGCTCTTAAACCTCATCCAGACCCCTGTCCGTAATACTAAAGATGGGGTTCAAAACCTAAAAACTGGATCATTAAAACCTATCCCACTAGTAAATTCCCTTGGTTAATAACCATCCTTCGTAAGAGTGCTGTGTGTGGCGACCGCTTGGATAAACAAAGAATGCTCATAGACTGCAGGCAGTTTTCTTCCGTTTGTGACTTTCACAGAACTTATATCCTAGTTACAGTTAGAATTAACCTCGACACGCAATACTACCCCAAACCCGACAGCCGCAGTTTTAATTTTTACCACGTATCGAATGTTTTTTTTCTGAGGCAAATTGTAAAGAAAATTTTAGTCTGTAACGTTATAGCCTAACTAATTAGTTTACTTAATACATTGCAATGTTCTGGTAAGCACACATAAACAAACAATACATGATCGCTAAGCAAGACCGTGATTGGACAGCATTGGTATTCTCTAATACATCCGAAATAATATAAGTTATTTTTAATGCAACGCCACATGTTACAAAAACACGACATTGAACATCCCACTAGTGTTTTCTCCCGCAAGAATACCTTTTTTAATGGAAAATATTGTACAGGGTAAACAAATGAGATGAGATTAGATGAAATATAGCCAGACTGTTTGGCTGATTATTTATTCATGATAACGATAGTATGGTGTACCATTAATGTAACCATTCTTTTGATAATGATAGTATGGTGTACCCTTACTGTACTTCTGATAATGATAGCATGGTGTATCCCTATTTATAACCATTCTTCTGAGAGCCATAATATGGTGTACCCTTACTGTAACCATTCTTATGATAATGAGATTATGGTGAACATTTACTGTAACCATTGTTTGACATTATGGTGAACCCAGTGTAAGTGTAACCATTCTTTTGATAATGATAGCATGGTGTCCCCTTACTGTAACCATTCTTATGATAATGATAATATGGTGTACCCTTATTTGTAGCCATTCTTCAGATTGTTATTGTTCAGGATTGGTCAGTTTACCTTGATTTTTTTACACAGCCACACTCATGCCCTCCCTATGATCTAATGGAGTAACATTATTTTCGTTTCTACTCGATTGATCAGGAAAAATTGTTGGGTGTGCTTTGCGACGGACGAGGACGATATGACCGCTGCATGGGTCCAACCGTGTAGGTGTAGAGGGACCACCAAGTGGGTGCACCAGTCCTGCCTCCAGAGGTGGGTGGACGAGAAGCAGCGGGGGAACAGTACCGCGAAGGTGTCCTGCCCTCAGTGCGGTACCGAGTACAACATAAATTACCCCAAGCTCGGTAAGAATCAGACGCCGTTTATCTTACAAGTTTTCGTCTTTTTTTAATACGATTAAATTGCGATTTAGCCGAAGAAGTATGGGGGGGATTAAATTTGCAGGATTTATTTCGGGAACATTGGTTATCGTATTCCCTGTCCAAGTCCGGATTAGATTTAAAACCATGTTACATAATTTGACTTCAAAAAGACGGCAAGAAAGTTTTCAAAGTTAAAAGCTGATTGTATAATCGCAATAGTAAATAAATGTGGCACCAACAAACGGCCCATCAAATTTCCTTCTTGGGATATCCCTAGAACATTAAATTCAACCTCGGTACAGATGTAGATATATTCTGTCCTTCACTTGTTTACAATCATTTGCACATTCACCAGTGTCAGTCTCCCCCTCACTCCAAATACTTGTTCCACTTTTCTGGAAATGTCTCCCCCACCCGTAGTAGGAGCTCTATTAAATCAGCGCGATCTGATCATGCATAAAAAAACACCCGTCGAGATAAATTTTAGTGAAAGAAAAACACCAGCAAGTGAATGGTTTGTTATACCTTTCTTTAGAATCTGTTGAATCCAGGCAAGTGTAAAAAATCAGAGCAAGTGAACTCTGCAAGCTACATGCATGGCCTGGCATATTGTCGAGCCCTGTAAAGAGTATGCGAACTTCATGTGTGCAAGCAAACATCACGGCCGTCTCATACACTGCAGTGATAGGATGTCCTTGAAATATTGTCGAGTCGAGATTTCTGTAAAATTTGGATCATTAAGGTGTTATGGGAATATAAATCTTTGTATTATCTTCGAATGACATTCGTTTTCCACCTTTGCCACGTTTGTACAGGTATCTCGGTATTCTTATTAGACGCCATCGACAGAGTCATCAACAAAGTGTGTCCGTTTGTAGCCGGCGGTATGATCATCGGATCTCTGTACTGGACAGCGGTGACCTATGGAGCCGTGACCGTCATGCAGCTGCTGGGGCACAAGGAAGGCCTGGACGTGATGGAGAGAGCCGATCCGTTGTTCCTCCTCATCGGCCTACCCACGATACCCCTCGTCCTCATCCTGGGCAAGATGGTCCGATGGGAAGATTACATCCTGAGGTTCTGGCGCAAGTATTCTCCCTCGCTGTGGAAGCTCGTCAGGCACAACGAGGTCCGGCCGCAGGTTCCACCCCGTATCCCGCTAGACCGGCCAGGGTACACGGACCCGACCTCGGCAACGAGGGTCCTCTGCGGGGCCATGATTTTCCCCACTATCGCCACCATATCCGGGAAGGTGATGTTCAGTAGCATCAATTCCAACATGCAGAGGACTGTGTTGGTGAGTTATTCTCAAGTTGCCGTGGTAACCGATATGTTTTCAATTGAGAGCTCATTATCTCGTCTTACAGCACTTACGATGAATCGTTTACAATGCACAGGGAGTGGTACTCTGTAAATTAACAGTATATTATGTATGCAAGCGTCTAAAGACGAGATTCAACGAAGGCTTTTCCCCGACAATATTATGCAGGGGAAACTTCAGCACGTTGAAGAAGGAAAAGAACAAATGTCACGACATACTCTGTGTAAGATTTCTCTAGGACAGCAAACATCAACAGAGGGGGTGGGGGTAAGTATGAGAGGGAGGGATCTACTGTGAGCAGGAAAGATGACCATGTGGTTTCCCCTCTCGTCACACGAAATGTTTAATGCTGTACGGTTTCTCGTGCATTTTTGGCAGTAAACATTTTATTCAAGCCACCTGGCTAGTAACAAACACGACTTGACTGGTTCACGAGGAGCTTGACGCTGTGCTCCTTACCAATTTACCATTTTTGATTTGTAGTGTTGTTATGTGTGTATAGAAAAATGTGATTTGTACATTATTGTATTATGTGAAATCAATGCATTAATAGCAATTGAATGTCAGAGGAATTTTAATTTTTGGTGAGGGGGGGGAGGTACTTTTATTGGTGAAGGGAGGTAATCTGCAGATGTTTTGAACAATAGTCATATAGGCTTAAATTGGAGCTAAAAATACCCCTTATCCCACCCCACATGAGTTTAAAATTTTTCCTTGAGACTGGATCAGTCTATCTTACAAGCAGGATTCTCTCACCTTTGTATTAATATTATTCCTTGATTATTACTTTCAGGGAGGAATCGTCTTCGTGGCAGTCAAAGGAGTGATGAACATCTTCTATAAACAACAGCAGTTCAACCGTCAATCATATAGAGTTATCGGGGACTTCAAAGGAGACAACAATCTTCCCGTAGCATCGGATCCTCCCTCCTCTGTAAGGGAGGAATCTTAGTTATCCTCTTGATAGCTGGATTCAATTTTAGTGACAAGGATTGGATGCTAACCACAACTCCAAGCCAGCGCTTCAAGCAGCGCTTCAAGCAGCACTTCAAGTTGTGTCCCAAGCAGTGTTCCAAGCACCCTTGTTAGATGTCGGGGAATAAAGGCTTATGCATCATTCAAAAAGAAAAGATCATTATGAAGAACTGCGTGACATAAGAATCTTGTTGAGCTCACTGTTCCAAAATCTATTGAGAGTACGAATGTGATAATCCATGGTACCATTCACCTCCGTTTCACCGGTGCCAAGTCCTCAGAATAGCGCGGACTGGCGGCGTACTCAGAAGATCCTGGCACTGAACTTAGCTCAAATAGCACACAGCGTGCTAACGTAGTAGTGCGTCCAAGACAAGAATAACTACCTCCTATAACCCAGGTGGATTTTGTCGTTTTGTGGAATAAATTTTCTTCAAGGTCGAAAAGGCGGGGAACTAAGGAAACGAAGAGTTGTGAACCACTTACAACTCGTGTAGCATTACAACTAACAACCCTGCCCATAGTAAACCACTGAATAGGCCAACTCCAGTTTATGGTCACATCGCCCATGTGCCAACACGTTGACACGTCAAACGCGGCCAACTCATCCACACGCCAACTAACAAATTTGGGATCAGTCACCCAAAAAGTTCCACTACACTATAGTTCTAAATACCCCTGCACTGCTTAACAAGTTTTCTCGACCTTAAACAATGTAAGGAAATGTGTTAACTTGCTGAGGCAGGCTATTCGTTCCTAATTACAATTGTTCCATGCGATCATCTGGTTGTGCACTTCTCGTTCTTATAATATTTATACGCCTCGAATAAACGTGTGTGTATCTATATATATCTATACATTGTGTATTCTTGTCGCTAAAACTATGCAAAAGTAACGGCTTCTCTCCCTCTTACTTTCATGAGGTTTGTGAACATGACGTCACGTGATGTAGCCGCAGCTTTGAGAACCTGTTCAGAGAATGGCTTTGACTGCTCGATACGCAATATTATTCATGGAACAAAGGGTAGTTTTGTATATTTGTAGAGTGAACAAAGTCTACCATAATCTTAACATTGAACTGCATTTTAAATTTTATGTCTGCGCCACTTTTAAATGGATCCCGCAGTTGTCGTATCCATAAAAATGCTCGAAGAGAGCTTTGGTTTCGTATACAAGAGTGGAAGTTTTCACTCTTGTAGTTAGTGTCCAGTGGACGAACATGCTCCATTGTAATTTGTTCACCATTTGTAGGTCAGTTATTGTCCTTCAGCAGGACAATACATTTTGCATCGCTCCCATGTAAAATCCTATGTGCTAAATTTAACATCAGGCTGACCGACATGCTTGATAATGTTCGTTGACCTGCGTACAGTGATTGTTAGATTGGGTGTGTAACGTTTACTTTGTTCCATACTCTGTGGTCTGCCTTAAAAAGGACCAGGTATGGAAACTAGTTAGCATATCTTGGTGGAAATGTTGTTTTGTGTAAAAATTGGTACAGGCAGGGACGTAGTAACACGTCATGTACAGATATTATTATTAAAAAAAGAGGAACAGATGTTTGTAACGATACTGTTAAAAAAAATTATGCAAATGTGCAAAAGCTGAATTTATGTACAGATATTATCATTAATTTAAAAAGTGAAGCGGCCATGACGACGATACAGTGAAAAATTATAAAATTGGTTTAAATTCTGGAAAATAAAACTTACGGAAAGTCATACATAATGTTTGGGTAGTACTTTTTTTTTTATTGAGATATATATACATTGTATTTGACCGTTTGTAGTCGGACTAGATATATGTTATGAAACATTTAATGCAAGAGTGTGTGTAAACTTAAGAAAGGCCAAGATCATATAACCTGTTCTTTTCTGATGTTGTGATTAATATGGCATAGATTGATCAAGGATGCCACCAATGATGTGGTTTACGATATGGTTCTGTACGGAATGATACTGTTCGGTATGGTATGTATGGTACTGTTTTGTACATTACAAATCTGTTACATAACAGTACAGTTATGTTACATAATGGTACAGTTCTGATACATAACGGTAGTTATATTACTAAGCGGTAGTGTTCTGTTACATAATGGTACTGTTACTGTACATAACGGTATTACACTTTTTGAGTTAAGATGTGTTAAGAAAACATTAACATGTCTAACATTCACTACCTCAATAGCAGTTCAATAACAGACATCTGTACAGTATGGTACGTTACAGTTCTGTTACATAATGGTACAGTTCTGTTACATAACGGTACAGTTCTGCTGCATAATTGTACTGTTCTGTACATAACAGTACTGTTCTCTAATCAGTTTTTTAGTTCGGATGTGTGGTAATAAAACTTTCACTACCTATGTTCAATAGCAGTTCTCTGGTACAGACTTATGAACTCTAAACTGGGCTGAAAAAATTCATAATACCCTCCGCAAACTGCTGACAATATTTCTCAGTAACTGTTACGAGTAGTCTACTGAAATAGATTGCAAGACAAATTGTTTTGGTTGATGCTGAACTAAACTTACATTTATGTTAGTTATGGGTAAATGTAAACATACAGGACATGTATGAATGGGTTTGTCCAGTGTGTGATCATAATGCTAAGTCATACAGCTGCCCTAGAATATTCAAACAATGCTTCATCAAATGTTTCCTCTGCAGTCTCTGACACAAGAATGTGTCAGTAGATATCAAACAATGGACAAAACAAAACTAAAACTGAATGATTCTAAGACTAATTCTAAGTCATTTTAATGCCGCTCAAAATTTTACCAACTCCCCAATCCCTGGTGTGTAATATTAATGTTTGTTCTAGTGTTATTGTACCAACTCATTCGGCTAGAAATATTGGTGTAACATTTGATGATAGATATTCTTTCGAACAGCACATTAACAGTACCTGCCGTGCCATTAATTTCTTTCTACAGACAATTGGGAGGATCAGGAAGTTTCTCTCAACGGAATATTGCGCTACCGTAGTTCACGCAGTCATCAAAGCTGGATCACTCCAGTTTTGCAGCAACTACATTGGTTGCCAGTCTCACATCGTATCATATCTCTAGCTGATTACATATAATGTGCTGGACGGTCTCGCTTCACGTTATCTCTGCAACTTAATCCAGCCGTATTCTTCTATTCGTACCCTTCGTCCTTCCAATATGAATTTCTGATGACACCCAAATGGAAGCTTGCAACATATGGCCGTCGCTCATTCTCTCTCTGTAGCACTGACATGTCTATTAATATATTTTCAACCAAAACAATTCAAGGCATGCCGCCCTGCCTGGAGTTTCTAATATAGCTAACAAGCTCTTTCAAGGGACTTAAAGGATACGTCCAGGTTAACTTTTTGAAATGTTTACTGATTTCAAATAATTTATCATAACCGTGCTCCAAT
>JAODAG010328299.1:0-11009 GCA_027574785.1 Orphnurgus asper | reverse complement strand
CATGCTGAGCAAAATATGTCAAAGTTGCTGCTATGCAGGAATATTATATATTGGAGCCATAATTGAAACAAAACTTAGTGATTATTATAGTCCGAGTGAGAGTAAAAAAATGGTGAAATGATCTTTGTTTTCTTGAGAATGGGTGCTGTTGTTTTGAATTATTTAAGACATAGTAATTTTAATCAAACAAATTCTTGTTGGTATATATAATAATTCAGAATGGCTTCATACTACTCTCCTAAAGGCTATTGGAAAGGTGACAGTGCTGTGACAAAAATAGCTGCAATAATCAGATTATGTATATATATTCCAATAATATAAGACCAACAATAACGAATAGTTCAGATGCAAGTCCAAATGTTATGCATCATTCTTCTATACCAGTTTTACCACATGATGCAGTCGTTAAGAATACTTATTAATATAGATTAAATGTAGTTGATGTTGCTTCTAGATATAAAAAGCTCAACCATTAATAAACTGATAAAACTGCTGTGCAGGTTGTCAGTGCATTTGAAAAAGTTAAGAAGAAAATTATGAAGTCCATCACCATATCCTAAAATTAAGTACATCCTGGAAAATAGGCTATGGCTACTGTAAATACATTGATGACAAATAAATATGTTGTAATAAAAGAAGCAAAGGTGGTTATCATAGAGCACAGGGAATTGTTGAAAGTTTCAACAGGACGAGATTATTTTCACAACAAAATGCAGAAGAAATGAAAAAAAGGAACGATACACTGGGATAAATAGATTACCATTCGTTATTGCAGCATTAAACAATGAAGAAATTCGATTAATGGGTGTGAAACCTAATGAGTAAAAAAAACTTAGGGAAACAACTTTATCCCTTCCAAATGAGATGCTTATATGCTTCATGTGAAGCAGAATCAGACACGCACAAGCACAAGAGAACAACGCATCCAGTCCGGTCTACTAAAACGTTTAACGTACCGGAAACACATTATACACTGGCATTGAAAGAAGGTCTGCCAATTTTGCATTATCTATATTCTCGACCATAAAGATCATTTGTGAGAGATCAACTTCAAATTAATTCTATTGATACGGAATTGCCACCCGTTAAAACATAATGTCTTTCATTTATGCCTTTCATTTCCATGCATAATGCTTTCTACATATATTTTCTTTTAAATAGAACTGTTTTTTATTAGGTATCTACCAGAATGGTTCAAAAATAGTGTAGTTCTGATCTTGTTACAACACCATAGTATTTATACGGCATTGGGGTGCGATTTTCAACAATTGTAAGTGTTCAGTACAATACTTTTCTTTAACAAGGTATATCACAATATCGAATTTTCTCAACTAGATGCTAAATGCATTTGAATTCCATTTTATCCGTTCTATAGAAATGACATTTTTTCAGTATTGTTATAGTAGAGTGTACAAGGCATGAAATCCCTTACCCCTTGTCTTAGATAATCTTGACTTAGTTTTGATCCAAGGCAATGGTATTACATTTTCAATAGAATGATGTGGTAATTGGTAAGCAACAGGTCAATCAACCTTTTTTGGTTTTGATACTGAGCTGTAGTGAATCCAAAAGTAGATAAGATAGTTCTTGTGGAGGGGGTCGCGTCTGGAAAGATAGACCCCAGACATTCTGAGTCGAGAAACTTCTCAAAAGTTTGTAGACCAGTGGGATACTACGTTTTTAGCTGTCATGGTTGAGAGCGAGGGCTGGGTGTTGACTTTGCGATGGCATTGTCAACTCTTTCCCGAAACATATATCTGTTTTGACAGTTCTTTGATTATGTCTTGAGTCAACCAGATTATGAACGAAAGCTTCCACCTTGTTGGAAATCTCTGTTTTGTTTCCTGAAACGAGAGTGTGATATAAGTTGTAATGAGCTATTTACTATTAGCTATTTCACATTGTTAATGTATACTTCAACTTATTCTCCAACACCATGCTTATGAAGGCAAACTCAACCATTGAGGAAATTGAACTACAACAATCCACCCACAAGAACGAAAAGGCACTGCTGGAGCAATCTTTAGCAACTGAAAGGCATGCGTCAGACGAATTGCGTATCAAACTATCGAGTGTAAGTTTCGTTTTAATTGCAGTATTCTACTTAATTGTACTTTAAAGATGTCAATCTTTTAGAAAGGATGAAAGTTTTGTTTCCCACAGATATAAAATGAACAGTGGCTGGTCGGGTACTCTTTTCAACCGATTTTACTTCCAAACCACGGAAATAGCGGTCACATCATTTGCAGAATATATTTAGACACAAAGGAAATAATTTATGTTACTAGATGCTATATCGATTAAGTTGTATTTATTTTGATCAATTGCACTATTTTATCAATGAAAATCACATGTAACGAAAGCACATAATATGTATCATTAGTTTCTTTGTTTCTATACCTTACTAATTACTATAATTTATTCTGTTTCCCGCAGACTCAGATTCATGTGGAGTACATGGAAAAGAAATGCCTTGCGCTCAATGATAATATACGCCAAGTACATACAACGTTATTGAAGGAAAAGAAACAATCTGCAGATCTCCAGCAATTATTTTCGGTAAGTTTCGTTGGATAAAAAAAAACATTTCTGGACTGCAATCCAACACAGAGGGCTGATGCCAACATTCACCCGTACCGAAAAGGTTCACTGCATAAAAGGACTGTAATATTGTGTGATATTGCATATATGGGTTATATTAAAAAGCTATGCTTACGGATGCCACCATGTGTTAATAGTTTGGTTACTTGCTCTTTCCTCAAACGACTGAACAATTGGGTCTGTGTAAATACAGCGTGAACGCTAGAAAAACAACCCACCTGACAATGTTTCTCCATACTCCTCCATTCTCAACACTTCTCGCAAACTCATCATTCCAGTGCAGAAAGATGAGCATTAAGCCACTATGTACATTTGCGGTTCCGTAGAGTTGCCACGTTCAACACAGCCACTACAGTAGCTCCCCATATTTCTGTTTTAACTCAAGTGGCTTCCAAAAGCCACTCGAATTTAACATATGCTGGAATGTTATAACACAGAGGCATGCACATCCTTAATACCGTTCTTTTAAATAGCATGTCAAAGCAGGAGATGTTTCGGCACGGGTGTAACATTTCGTCTTTGACAATTTTCCATCAGTAATCACTTCCATGCACAATACAGATATGATGATTACTTTCAAGTATCAGAAGGCATACTTTTTTAATACAAGAAGTTATCAATAATCTTGTCTACTACATGATACATCCATACATAAGCTGCCACAAGCACATCATTCTCTAACAATATGTTCATGTTACAGGGAATTTACAACAGATGAATAAACTAAGTTAAAATTTGTTAGTATACTATCGAACTTTTATAGACAATAAATGTAATTTTACTGATAATCATTGAATTAAGTAAAGTAAAATGAATATTTCTTAACCTTTGTGCTTAGGTTTTGTACACAATGTTTATGATTTAGTGCAGTAGGATGCTTTCCGTTATGTCACATTCCAAAATTTAACTGGTTTTCATAAAACAAATCAATGGAATGACTAATAGTAATGATTTGAATATGGTATGGTATGGTTTTTGAAATCCACACTTAATTAACTAATTTACAGATTAATGAGATACCGTATAATACGATGATATGTGTACGTATATTATCTTTCAACGGCGACCTCCTAGATGTTCAAGGGTTAATTAATGATATTTGAACAATTGTGATTTTGTTTGGTACATTTGACATGAACAACTGGAATTGGTACTGTGCCAATTGTACGTATACTTAAATGTACTGAAGCGAAGACAGATATAATTTTGCCAAATGAGAGTAAGCTTCACTAAAACGAGAGAGTAAACAGTTCTCACAATGAAGACAAAAATCCGAAATGTGGGAGATATTGTTAGGGGAAAACTTGCTTGATAGAATTATGATAGCATCTTTTTACCTCTTACATACTTTTACCTCATTCTCAATTACGTCAGCAAAGTGAAGTACTTCTTATTCAATGACCCTAACATAAATAAATTCACATCTATATATATTGTTGCTTGTTAGCCTTTTGTTATTTTGGTCGTTTCAAATCCTTCGGTGGATATCAGTCAAAGATAGGTAAATGACGTGTTCCAATGAAATTGCGACAATGAATTTTCATTTAAATGATATGAATATCTTTTGACTGAAAATGTAGTAAATGAAGTATTGTTGAATTTGATGAAACGGTATACGCTATCTCGTGTTTAAAGAAGCACTTTGAAGTGAATAAGTGGCATTAACTGTTGTTTTATGAATTCAGCAACAGTTGCCTTGTACAAACAACAGCACCGTAATATTATAACCAGTAATTGGAAATATACTCCGAAATTTCAGGTTAATGGCTGATCATGAATTAATCTGTTAACATATTTATTATGTTGACATTGTGTTCTTTATTATTATATAACTAATTCGCCATAAAGAAACTCGTGAAAGTAAAAGAGTCTGAAGAGGGGTTGCAAAAACGGAAAGAAAACACCTCCAATCGATCCGGTGTTTTATCTCAGGTAAGTAGTTTATTTTTACAGATATGTTAAACTTGATAAAAGGTCATATTGGGAACTGTTCAACGTGTGTTTGATCTGGTTGATGACAGAGTTTGCCAGAAATTGTTTATAATACCATTTTAGTCTAGAGTTCAGTAAGAGTGTAACGAGAGAGCAAACAGTTCTCACAATGAAGACTAAGATCCAAAATGTGGGAGATTTGTCAGGGGAAACCTTGCTTGATACAATTATGATGGCATATAACATATATTTACTGATAAACTGACACAGATTTGTAAAAGACTGATAACTATATCACACAGTGATATGTGTATGCACTTTCTTGCATTACGTTGTAATATAGTACCTCTTCATTCTCAATTACGTAAACAAAGTAAAGTACTTGATAGTGTTGATTTTTCTGTGGTCGATATCGTTCTTTTAATAGAATATACATTTCCTTCACATAGACGTAGCATTCTCAGACAATAACCTCTTAACATATAATGTAGCTTTTTAGCCTTTTGTTATTTTGGTCGATAAAAACTAAGTAAATCCTTACGGTGGATTTCAATCAAAGATAGGTAAATGACGTGTTCCAATGAAATTGCGATGATGAATTTTCATTTAAATGATATGAATATCTTGTAAATGAAAATGTAATAAATGAAGTAATATTGCATTGAATGAAATGGTATACGTTATCTCTTACTTAAAGAAGCTCGTTGAAGCAAATTAAGAGGCATTAACTGTTGTTTTATGAATTCAGTAACAGTTTCCTTGTCCGGACAACAGTTCTGTAACATTATAACCAGAAATTTCGGGTTATCAAATTTGAGGAGTGGCTATAATAACAAAAATTTGATGTGTATCTTTGGCTGATCATGAATTAATCTGTTGACATATATGTATTATGTTGACCTTGTGTTCTTTATTATTATGTAATGAATCCACCATAAAGGAACTCCCGTCAGTGAAAGTTACATTAGAAAATATGCGTAGAGTTCTTGAAAAGAAGTTGAAAAAGCCGAAATTAAAAGCCACCGATCAAGACGGTGTTATATCTCAGGTAAGTAGTTACCGTAATTTGTACAGATATCGTTAAACTTGATAAAGGGTCATATTAGGGAACATAAATTGTTTATGATGCCCTTTTAGTTTTATTGCAAGTACTGTATTATTAGCATGTTGCAGTGTTTAAATATGATTAAATATGTTTATAAGAATATACATGTCCTTCACATAGACGTAGTATTCTCAATCAATGACTCTAACATAAATAAATTCATATATAATGTAGCTTGTTAGCCTTTTGTTATATTGGTCTATATAAACTAGCTTAATTCTTACGGTGGATTTCAATTAAAGATAGGTAAATGACGTGTTCCAATGAAATTGCGACGATTAATTTTCTTTTAAATGATATGAATATCTTGTAATTGAAAAGTATTGTTTAATTTGATAAAATGGTATACGTTATCTCGTATTTAAAGAAGCTCTTTGAAGCAAATTAAGAGGCATTAACTGTTGTTTTATGAATTCAGCAACAGTTTCCTTGTCCGGACAACAGTGCTGTAACATTATAACCAGTAAATATAAATAAACTCAGACATTTCAGATTATTAATTTGAGGAGTGACTATACTAACATAAAATTTGACGTTTATTTTTGGCTTATGCTGAATTAATATATTAACATACATACAAATAGAACTAAGTATACACAACAAAGAAGATGCATGTGTGCATGTGCTTAAATGAACCATAGGAATGCTAAAGCCGTAATCCATAATTAATTATTCAATATACTGTTCCGGCCATCACTCTAGTCATTACGTCGTTAGAGTTATCGATAAACTACGAAAGACACCTGCGGGCCATCGGTTTTGGAAATTACAGCCCTTTCGTACATCGCTGGCCAGCGATATGTATCATACAGGAGGCAATAGGATATTCCACATTTACGTAGATAGGAAGTAAAACAGCAGAAGCCGATTATTTTCTGATTGAGGTAACATTTTAAGTGGAATGTGATTTAACTTGACCCACCTCTATTCAAGAGATTGACTAAACTTTTAAATTCTTGAAAGTCCTTGTAAATCCTTGTAATATCTGTTGCGTTTACTCCGGCTTCAATACTTTATTCAATATTCAAGCTTGTTGTAAATACTGCTGTGGGAATATCCAGAAAGTTACTGCATTTATGTGTAGAACGCTGCAAAAGTAATATTACGACCGGTTATTTTGGCTCATTAACGGATAGCACATAGACAGTGTCACCCTGCTTTCGTGATTATGATGTCAATAATACAGGAGGCAGTTATATAATGTACATTTTTGTATAATAGTGCATAATAAGGCATAATAGTGCATAAAAGTGCATAATAGTGCATAGTAGTATATATTAGTGTATATTAGTGTATATTTGGGTTTATGCAAGTTTTATCCCACCATCGCTATGTGAACGCAATCTCCAACCGTTCTTAATCGTGTATGTGGGTAACACATGTAAATCGAACTATTCAGTATGTACATTATAATCGGTTATTTTTGGCTCATTAACGGATAGCACATATGAAACAGAAGTATAATGCTTTGGTAAAAACAAAACAATTGCTCATCTTACATATTATTCTCAAAACATATACACTCGTCCAGTCGATTGTTCAATTAAGTATATCTCAGTCTCCCAGGATAACTTGTAAGATGTATGTTATTCAAGAAATGCTTCTTGGATTGTATTGGCAGGTAGAATATTCTCGGTCAGTCCATTATGACGACTATCCGTGCATATCTTCGGATACAGGTATGTAGTCATTGGTAATTTGTTATAATTGGGTATCGTTCTTGTCACTATATGGCCGCGTTTAATGTTTGAACGAATATACGTATTTTATTCAGGAACAATATTGTAAAGTTACTCTCAATCATTAGCCATAATTATAAGTATCGATAATCATGGTTGATATAGCATAAAACCCGTGCATCGGTCTTAATGGTGTCTAGGTCTACCATACTATACTTCTTTCATGTGCTTTATTTATATCTGATTATATTTTTTTTCATAGAAACAATACATAGTAGCATTTTTTTATGTCAAGAAGGTTATTTGCAAGACATAGTTATATTAATAATAAGTGTATAACTGCACCACACGGAACAATTAAGAACGGATCGCGTCCTAGAGGGCAACTGACACCGACGCAAACAAATTAAGACCAGTAAGACGTTTTGGTAGTATTTATTCTTCTCGTCTGATCTGTACGTAGGCCTACTGATCCGTATCTGTCAGGTGACTAAACACACCGACAACTTTGCCTAAAACACAATAATAACATCGTTAAAGAAAAAGCATCAATATTATTAAGTAACATTATGTTAATAGTAAAGTCAATAATACTTGAACATGTCAATATGTGAATACGTGAAATACATGAATATTAGAACTAAACATGGATCGCAATCTCACGTGAATATGGCCGATCTTAACCGAATTCAACTCAATGCTCTTGACGACCTATGTTCGCGATCGACTTCTCTGCATCAACTCTGCAACCAGATATAATACAACATAAAGTTATATCAGGTAATATCAAAGTGAACATATAATAATGTTACTAAAAACCAGTAACATACGGTATACTTGCCATATCTGAATGTAATTTGTTACGAAAAACTGATAACCATGTGACCTTGAACTGTTAATACATGATAACACGATACAAGAACTTACAAAGGCTACTCTCACACTTTTCTTATGTGACCATATAGTAATCGAACAATGTTAATATCATGTGACCCCTTTTGTGAATAACTGCGCAGACTCACGGCCCAATTTGGATCCGAGCAGAAAGCAGGCCTACATTCACGCGGACGACACTTCGACTGATCGGTTACTATAAAATCGTTAACCTTAACGTTACTTTGTAGACCAATACTAAAGAACTACTTAAATACTTACAAATATTTAAAAATATATATCCGCCAGCATATATGATACTAGGAACTACTTAAACAGTTTAAGTGATAAAAATGAATGTCATCGCATATAGGACCTAACGTTCAAACATTAACTCTAGGATTCGATCAATGTATTCCTCATGACGGTCCAGAACATTCGACATATTAAATAATATAGCTGATATACTAATCCGACACACCCGCAGTAATATGTTTACGAGTAATGCTAACACACTGGGATTAGTTTATATTCTGATTTGATAATATATAGATGTTTTACCTGCAAATAAGGTGAGACTTATCTTGACTCAATGTGTAGACTACATAAGTTCCCTTTTGTCTGCCTTCTAATAGTTCTACGCAAAGCTACGCGCAGATAGCCAGCTCCATACCAATGGAAGACCGATTGAAATTCAATCATTTGTACTAACATGAATAACGTACATAAAGATTAATAACATACAATGAATGACCGAAACACTAAAACTAATATGAGGCATTACTACTAAAGTCAAGCCAAGTTTGAGAGTGAGGGCGAGCTTGTAATGGAAAAATCAGAAGTCACCAACAGTCACCAACAGGCGTTGCAATGACACGTTGAGTAATATATGAAAGATGAAAGATGTTGATGCAAATTATCCCAAATTATCTTAGCAATTATAGTTTACTCATCATGAATGTTACCAATACAAGTATATAACAAAGCTAATTGTATTAACACAACGTATTAATTAATGTACCGCGTTTCCTCAAATATATAATTGCCATTGTTTTCTTCTTTCAATACAGACTTGCCAACCGCGTTGTCATTGAAGACATTGGTCTCTACTGAGGGAAATATATTAAAAATTCACAACCCGGATGTTCTACTTGAAATTCTACTTGAAATTCCTGCCAAAGTACTAACCGAACAAACTGAAATTGAATTAAGAGTAGTTCAACCCATATTCAACGACGAGACAACAGTCGTTTTCTCAAATTATTCTACTACTGTTGTAGAGCTTCTACCAAATAATATTGTTTTCCGGAGTCCTGTTCAACTGACGCTGCCGCATTGTCTGTTACTATCTAAAGACTTTCCCAAGAAGTCATGCAAAGTATTCGTCAGCCACCACAAAGAAGGTTTGATTGTTATATCGTTTAGAGCTAAATATCTTTACAATGCTTTATTACATATAACAGTCGGCACAATGGACACAGGTCATCGAACCCTACTGCGTATGCCTAGGGTAATATCACAAGTTCTTCCATTGATGTATACTTTCAATGTGTTATTTACGTAGTTTTATTTTATTATACACTGTAACATGTTGCGTCACATTTACCTAGTATTAATTAGTACTCACAAATGTTGCATTGATAAGCTATCCATGGACTTGTATGGAAATAACACATTAGGCATTCATAGGTAATTAAATAAAATGCAAAAAAAAATTCTAAGCCTTGCGCTAACTGTAAGTTTGGAATAGAATAATTTTCAATTTATATTTTATATTCAATGATATTTGTTAAGAAAGCAAGGACTGGCTCGTTTACCAGAAACCGGACGTCGCGGAATCAAGTATATGTGTGTTACGCATATGCATAATATCAGGTACAAGGCGAGACAGCGACGAAAATGAATTTGAATTGGAGACGAAAAGAGCAAACGTGGTTTAAGCAGTAATTAAATATTGGGATTTAATGTTATATGATTTGTTTTGAACAGGAGGTATGCCAGTATGGGAAGAAAGGCCAGACATTCAGTACAACCTGGAAGAAACGAAATGCACCATTTTCCTTCTGACATTTTGTTGGGTCAAATACGAAATTGACAACAAAATAGTAGAGGGCAAAAGGCTCAGCATATTCACCGCAGGGAAACGAATGAAACTCACTGATAACTACGTAGATATAGAAGTCGGGTACTTTCCGGACCTTCCTGGATATGGCAAAGTGAGTTTAGCATCACTTTATTATGCATGTTAATGAACGACATCATTATAATTTCACATATTAAATGACACATTTCACGTTTTATTTGGTTTTCAGATTTTGCGGGATTGCAAAGACTTGGTTGTATCACAGCGCAAACCGTATGTTTTCCGGAAGAAAGGAAACAAGCCTCTTCTAATTAATCTCCACAAAATAGTTTCGCAGCATTGGAAGAATGATACCCAAGATGGAAATTCAAGGGTAAAAATATAATGTCGCTGGCGTAATAATGTTATGTGTTTTTGTTAAAATATAGCATAAATTGGTCATTTGAGTGTAATATTATCCTAGCAATATAAATAACACTGCTGCAATCCACACATTCACCATATGATGAAATATAGCGGCATCGGCACAGAAAAAAGGAGCAAATTACATTGAATGGATCTGAATTTTCTTTTCCAGACGATACCATTTCAAAGTGTGACAATATCCGAAGAGAGATCATGTCCATTTACGTTGACTACTGAAGGCAGAAACAACGGTGTTCCGATGTGCTTCTTTCTGGTTGGACAAGAACAAGAACAGAAATTAATTGAGATAACTATCCGTCCTGAGGTTTGC
>JAODAG010328278.1:0-11012 GCA_027574785.1 Orphnurgus asper | reverse complement strand
TTTCCTTTGGTTTTATCCTATTGTTTTCCTTTGGTTTTATCCTATTGTTTTCCTTTGGTTTTATCCTATTGTTTTCCACCGCAGTCACCGAGGTGCTCCCGATAATCCTCATCAACAGTCAGCTGACGTTCGCCGCTAAGCAGCTCTCTAAGTTCTTGAATCTCTCCGTCGAATTCTACGTCGCCCTCGCGATCCAGCCCAGGGCCCCGAAGGCCACCTCGGATGCCGGCAGCGGTGCACCCCCGCCGAGCGGCACCAAGCCGGAAGGGGGCCCGTCCGAGGCTGGGGCCGGCCCGGGGTCAGGTCTGGAATGGAAGGGGGCGATCGCCAACCCCTGGGAGAGGCTCCACAAGATGTTGGTCATCGTGGCCAAGAAGAGTGGCTGGAAGTTTGAGTTCCTGCCGCCCGTCACAATGTGAGTCGTTGAGAAGTGTGGAGGAGTAAACGTTGTCATGGTGCGATGTTTCATCTGGATGGTGACCCCCCTCCCCCAGGTACCTGGTACAACTAGATCAGTAACATTACTATCAGGCGATGTTTCATCTTGATGGTGTCTCCAAGATACTTGGTTACAAGTAGCTCAGTAGCATCACCATCTGGTGATGATTCATGTTGGTGGTCACCACAAGATATCCGACACAAGTACACGTAGATTACCATCAGGTGATGTTTTATCTTGATGGTGACCCCCAGATAACTACCACAAGTAGGTCGGTAACATTATTATCTGGTGATGTTTTATCTTGCTGGTGACCACGGATACCTGGTGGTATTGATGGTGACTTCCAGATACCTGGTACCTGGAAAGTAGATCACCAGCTTTATTTTCATTAATGAACCTCGAGTTAGGAGTTGTGTAGGCTGCATCGGTTGGGGAGAAACGAACAGATCTCTCTTGATATTCTTGAACTCCGACTTCCAAGAGTACAATGTGACCTTTGAGAAACATTTACATGAAATCCTTTCAACGTTGCACTCAAAGTGAAGCATGAAAATGCCGGGCGCTTCTCTCGCGTCTTCATTTCTTGATTCTCTCCTCCAGGGGTTTTCAGGAATCATTTTCCAGCCTCTCAAGCACGCTTCAAGCGTGCCACCCGGACGACGGGACCACCCTCAAATCTGTCTTCTACAGCAGCGTCGTGCTATTATTCCGTTCCATGTACGCCTACTTCAACCTTGTCAACCCCGGCATATTTGGCGGTGAGTGGTTTTTTGGTTATAAAGTCCCCTCGGCGAACCTCTAGTTGAGGAATTACAGAGGTTGCATCATTTGAAGTGTTATTAGGTAGCGTTACTTTCAGTGATGAACCCATGAAATATGGAGGTTGTATAATAATGATTATTAGTAGCGTTTACTGCCAACGGTGATCCGTAGATTGTTTACGACATCGTCACAGCCATAGAAGAACTCGTCCTCTGAATGCAAAAAAAAATTCGGGAGCAGCAACGCTAGCTACGAGCTACACGCGAGCTTGTTGAAGAAGGTCTGCGCCGTTCCTGCCGCCAGGTTTGCGTCGAAAGCCACGGGAAGGGGTGGGGGGGTAGTGAATCACCACTTTTCTGGTAATGGTTCCGAACTTAGACGTGGCAGGTTAATAGAGGTAATATTTTCTCAACCCCCCCGCGGGTAATTTACATCCTTCTGCCCGCCGTCGCTCCCGTCGCAGGTACCCCGACATCACCCGGAGTCCACCCGGCCCGCGGCATCCTGATCGAAGACCTGGAGTCGAAGAAAAAGCCGCGGAAGCACAAGCACAAGAAGAAGAGGATGGAAGGCGGGAAGGAAGTCATGGTGGGTTCCAGGCCCGGCGATGTAAAGGTTGCTACGTAGGCCGCCCGTAGAGAAAACTTGGACCTTAAGCCAAATCGCAGTGACCTGTTGCGTAATACGCTGGGCTTACGCTTAGCTAATAGAAGTTTAGTTCGTTAAAACATGCAATTTTATATGCTAATTTTGTTGACTTTTTTTTGTTTCCAAACTTTTTATTATAATTACTCTCTGCAACTTTTATTAGCTTTGTGCATTAAAAAGTGTAAGAGACTAAAATGCTCTTTATTAGTGGTATCTAATCTGGAATAACTGCATATATTTTATATAAATAATAAATAATATATATATAAATAAATAAATAATTACGGCCGAGAGGTTGCAGGGGAACCGTCGATGGCCGTTTCCCCCCGGGTTCCGCGCCGACGGTGGCACACGCGGCGTACCCGGAGCGGGTGTGGGTGAAGGATCCATGCGTTGCCCTCTCCATCCCCTCTGTGCCCGGAGCGGCAGAACACGGTTCGGAAGGAAAAGCTGCCGACGGAGGTGAGAACATTCGGGGAAACCACAGTTAGTTTAGGTCCAGGGCGTGGCAAGCGGCCCCGCCCGCCCGCCGTTCATGGTACACACGCCGACCGTGACACACGCGGATGGTTCATGGACGTAAATTTCTCGGAACGTTTCTTCGTTCTTTCTTTCTTCATTTTATTTTTTTCCGTCCGTGGAACAGGTCGACGGGGATGGTGTGGACGATCCCAGCTTCCTCGCTCCCCCGATCCTGGTGGAGGAGGAAGGGGAGGGGGACCCGGTCGGAGCGGGGGACGACCTCGCGAGGGCCTTCACCACGGCGGTGAACTGCTGGCAGCTCGTGGCGCGCAGGGAGTCGTTCAAGAAAGGTACGTCGCGCCACGGGGTGGCGGTGGGTTGTTGCCTGGTGGGTTCCCGTTACGGGACACCGGGGGGGGTCGGTGTACCGAGGAAGAGAGCGGCGCCCGCGAGTGGGGGCCCGAGGGTGCAGATCACGGCCAGGAAAGTTTGTAGTTGGCGATCGCCGGCGGCAGCCAAGGGCAAGGAACCCGAATAAACCTGTGACGATACGTCGACAAAGCGGTGTCGTTAGCCGCGCCCGCTGGTTAATTCGGTCAGGTTAGCTGTTTTCTTTTATTACATCCGATAAAACTCTTTGTCTGTTCGAAGGAACAAAACGTGGCACGCGATGAGTTTCAAGTACATTGCTCGTCGACCGCAGCAAGCCTGAGTAAGATACCGACTACTGACGTCGATTATCCATATGATTTGGACTATGAAAAATATATATACATTAACTATAAATTTAAAATGTTATTCGAATCCCAGCCCCAGTTGTAGACGTAAACATGCATCGGTGGGTACATTTCAATTATCGAATCTGTCCCCGTGAAACGCAGCCTTCAACATTTCATTCGCCGTCGTTGTGGAGTCGCATGATTTGCTGGAGTGCTCGTCTATGATGTTTGCTTGCCGTATGAAAGTTAACGAGGAAACCATCCGCTAGTTGGACATTGACCTTATATGGCAGGCTTTGAGGGAATCGATAATAATTGAAACCTTCAAAACCCCTGGTTTCTCTGTGACGAAACCTGCGTTGAATTGTTTACGGCAACCATGACGAAAACGTATCCAGCCATTACGGGTTGGTGGGGGGGGGATGCCTTCCATTTTACTCGATGTAGTCAATCCCGGGAGTAATCGTGCATAATAATCACGATGTCCTGTCGAGCACGATTCACATTATTCGCCGCTGGAAGTTAACGAGGAAACCATTCCAAGGCTTTCGATACGAAAGGGAATTAAAATAGATAATTTTGGAAACCTTAAAAGTCGTTTTGTGTTTTGAGACACGTCTGGGTGATGCATAGAACTTAGAACCTGAAGGAATAAGAGAAAAATACTGCTACTTCTTCTTCTTCTTCTTCTTTCAAAGTTTTATTCCGTGAATCCCCCTCAAAGTTACAGGTTAGGGTGGCACCCGTTGCAAACTCTTGTTTTTTGGGGGTTACGACCCTTTCTTATAAATATTTACCATTAGACTGGCAAGCGATTGGACGAGAATGCATTAACATATATATGAATAAACATAGTACGTAGTGTGCTACGTACCTATGCTGCACGGCGTACAACGCCTGTGAACTGCGACCAACGAGGTCGCACTTTGTGGCTTTGTGGCTCCCAAAATTTTGCAAATTCCCCACTCATTTTTGTTTTCTTCTGATTTGTGTTCCAAAAGCTAGATTAGAACTAAATTAGACCACAGAATTCAATATATATACAATTATGTTTTCCACGATCTTTGCAAGAAAAAAAAATCTATAAATTCTTACAAATTGACTGTGCGCCCGTGAAAATCTCGAGTGCAAAGTTAAAAGGTTCTCCCGATGCATTGCCTTTATCCATTCGAACCAGACTTCACCTGGCTTTTACATCGCTGGAAGAGTGACCAGTGGCCTTGGATCCGGTTGTTCCAAATCGACATGCACATTTACAGAGTGAGTTCAACTCTTTTCTCTGTTATAGTGTCAAATTTCCCCAACCCCCTGACCCACCCCCCCTTTCCCCACTAACCAAACCCACTCCCCACTAACAAAACCCCTTCCCCACTAACCAAACCCACTCCCCACTAACAAAACCTCTTCCCCACTAACCAAACCCCTTTCCCCACTAACCAAACCCCTTCCCCCACTAACCAAACCCCTTCCCTACTAACCAAACCCCTTCCCCACTAACCAAACCCGCTACCCACTAACAAAACCCACTAACCAAACCCGCTCCCCCACTAACCAAACCCACTAACCAAACCCACTAACCAAACCCCTTCCCCACTAACCAAACCTGTTCCCACTAGTGTGGGTTTACAGACCAAACAACCAATCACCCAGTATTTGTCATGTATTGTCGTGCACGGCGGTGGGGTTTCACTGACCCACCTCACCCCATAATCATCGTAATCACCTCTTGCTTTTCTTACATTATCCACCCTCTCCCTTTTCTAACTAAATTTGAAAACTAAAACCCGCGATATGCAAACCAAATGCAAATTTGGTTTGTAATTTACCATTAACCATTCGCCGCGTAGAAACCGCGGTCGGGGACCGCGAGCCCGGACGACCTTTAAAAACTAAAGGGAATTATTCGTGTCATCATCATCATCATCATCATCGTCTTCTTCTTGTTTTTGGGGGGCGGCGGGGGAGGACAGGGTGAACACAGCCAAGCACTGCAGCTGATACACGAGGAGAACGCACAACTGGGGAAATCCGGCGGAGGCCAGACCAAGCTGAAGATCCAGCTGGGCGTGCAGCAGGCCAGCTGCCACTTCACCTGCGGGCAGCATACGGTAAGATCCGGGGCGGAAGTCTTCTGCCGCGTCGCGATGAAAGGCGTCAACAAGTTGATGGTAAACCAGGAATTAATTTTGGTAGATTTTTTCATTTGATTCGCTTGATTGGTGCAATTAGTTTGAACGAAAGAAAGAGGTTTCGTGATTCCGGCAAAGTAGAGGGACATATCGTTCCTTCGTGAATACACCCCTCCTCCACCCCACCAACCCTGTGTGCGGGTGCGCGGGTGGTGGAGGGGAGGTACTATAATGCATTATCACCATTTGCAACGAAAAAACCTCTCCGATGCTACGTGGGGGACCGTCTGCCCTTTCAAACCGCAGGTCGCCGCGGAGTCCATCCTCGGCATCCTGGTGCTGTTCGAGGATCTACGTGGTTCCGGGGCGTTCTCGAGGGCACCGAAAAGGCGGCGCCAGCGCCCGCACCAACCCCCGAAGCAGAGCCGCTTCCTCCGAGTCCTTCCCTGCGAGGTGGAGTACGTGTTGCCGTATTGCATCCAGCTGGTGTACATGGCCTTCAAGGTTAGTCGCGGGGGAGAGACCTCCCAATCTCTTGGGAAAAATTGAACCAGTGGGGCCTCTAATTGCTACCTCGAGAGAAATGTATCGCTTCACTCCCTCCGCCCGATGTTTTTCTGTTCTTTGTAACATTTCCCCCAACCACCCATCGTCCATTTTTTTCACTTTTCCCGACAGAAAAGAGTTTTCCCTTATGCCGATGCCAGTGACACGGCTTTAGGTCACATGATCACGTTAATGCAGTACGATTGGCCCAAGGAAGAGTTCACCTTCTCCGAGATTCTGAAGAGGTTGACGAAAGCCAGAAGTTTCTCCTATCCGGTTTTCTTCTCCTACATCGTCAGTATCCTTTTTGCGTCGGTTTTTTTTGGTTCCGTAAGAAGACGAAACGCGGTTCGTTAACGTTTTTAAGTTTACGAACAAATTTCAACCGATTGTTTCGTGTGGCCTTGCATCGATGGCTGATGGAGATCGTGACCAGGAGTTTGCTATTTTTGAACAAACAGTAAATGATATCAATCGTTTCAGATACGGAACCAGGCTCGGATACGAAACTCGAATGGAAATCGCTTAAATGGAAAATTATAATAAATAGCAAATTACGTTAGATGGGATAAAAATCCAATTTGAAATTTCCAATTTCCTGATTTTTTCCAAGAGGACGAAAAAGAGCGACTTTCAAAAATTGTGTCGAAAAATTCCCCAAATTGAAATACGAATAGCTCTTCGGGTTATCATGGTTTAAGGTAAAAGCAAATAAGGCCTCTCTCTGTTATGCTTTTTGAAAACTAATCCAGCTGTGTCACTTCGTTAAAGCATAAATAGCAGTCTTAATTAGGTGGGATCAAATTTGTCGCGTTCGTTCCTGGCGTCGGAGCATTGGCAGGAAGCCATATTGGATGCCGGAAGACTAATTCCTCCCGTTAATTGAGAGTCATGGAGATGGTTCATCTAAGGCTTCGGGTTAATTCGGTGAATTTTCAAGGGTGTGTGTGTGTGTGTGTGTGTGAAAATCGGTTGATCCCCATCGGAAATGCTTGGATTTTTTAAAGCAAAATATCATTTAAAATGATTAAGGATAACCCGAGAGCCCGGCATGTATTTTGTATGGTAGGTCGAAAACCGAAGGTGAAAGGACCTCTTGTTTAGCCTCGTCAGGATTCCTACTTCTGGTTGACACTATTTATTTAATTATGATATGTATGGTTTGGTTGAACTTTCAACCTTGGTATCAAATCAATCCCTGTCAAACAGTAGGTGATGAAAATTGTTTTAAACCCCTTCGGATTTTTAAAATGTTGTCCAGAAATATGTTTCCTCAACCGCCCCTAAGATCTTGACTTTCTGGAAGAGTTTGCGTACCTGGTCACGCCGGACGCCGGGAACATAAAGTTGGACCTCTTCTCTCCGTGCATCACCATTCAAAGGTTAGTCGGACGGCGTCCGCTTTCGATGAGGGGGGGGGCAGTGTGGAAGGACCGGGGTTGGGACTCCCGAGCGAAACGATTCAACGTCCCCTGGGGTGTATATATATATGCCAACTCACGATCGGTCGATCCGTATTTCGACATTCAAATGCGACCCAAAAGGGTTTGTGCGGCCGTCGGCAAGGTTCTGGATGTTGCCGCGCGTTGCGTTTCAGACCGAGGACTTGAACGGATGAATTTCCAAGTCCTTGGTATAGTCAAGGCCCCCCCCCCCTCGGTGGAATTATATCGTTAAGGTTAGGGGTAGGGTGAGTCCGCCGTATCTGAATGTGATGCGACCTCCTCGGTGTGTGGATGTCGACGTCGCTTTTCAACCTTCATGAGCACTTTCATGGCTCCATGAAAATAACGAATATTTTCCCCGCCCCCCTCCCCCCCCATCCCGACTCAGGCAACAGAGGACGATCACGAGAGGCATCACCAGAGGCGGGAAGGAGGACTTTAGAGTCAGCATCGAGAAGCAGGTGGCGAGGTGCGAGGAGGACGTCGGCCGGGTGCTGAACAAGTTCCTGGTCGCGGAGAGGGACTCCCTGCTGCAGTGCCTGCACGCACAGAACGCCACAGTGTAGAGGATAAGGTGGGGTACGGGAGAGAGGCGGGGGCCGGGAGGAATAGTCAGGGTTTAAGGTCACGGCGACCGGTAGATGTGCCTGGAACCATGTCAGTCATGCCAGTCATGCCAGTGAGAGGACGCATCTCTTCGGTAGAAGAGTGAGTGGGGTAGGTTTTTGGTACCTGACGAAGAGAGTGCTTAACGTTCGACCGCAAGGACGAGGAATGAGAAAGGGGGGGTGGGTGACACCACCACCCCCTCCCCCGTCAGAGGCGGGTATTTTTGGGGGAGATTTGCAAACTCGAAATACTGTCGTAACGAGGTCAACACGACAGGCATAGGCTGCGCTTACCCCCCGAGGAAGTACAGTGCTGCTTGGCTGAAATGCGCCGTTTCCTTCCGACTTCAGACCCAATTCAAACGATGCAATCACATTAGCATATTGTTCAACGAAATGAATACTAATTTTAATTTTTGTCATTGTACCTCGCCGTAGAGACGTTCATTAATTAGTCTCCCAGCGCAAGGGTAACAGCGATATGTTTATATCCATTATTGTCCATTAAAACAGCTCTCTGAGGTTGAGGCTAACTTATCTGTTCAACAGTGTAATGTTCTCGGTATTAATTAAAACAACAGTGTAATGTTCTCGGTATTAATTAAAACAACAGTGTAGTGTTCTCGGTATTAATTAAACAACAGTGTAGTGTTCTCGGTATTAATTAAACAACAGTGTAGTGTTCTCGGTATTAAACAACGGTGTAGTGGTCTCGGTATTAAACTGACATAAGATTTGGGGACAAATATTTGACGAGGCTGAACTCATGATATGATATGTCAGAGGTCACTTGGAAAGAGATTATCATGATATGTCAGAGGTCACTTGGAAAGAGATTATCATGATATGTCAAAGGTCACTCGGAAAGAGATTGTCATGATTGTCAGAGGTCACTCGGAAAGAGATTGTCATGATTGTCAGAGGTCAATAGGAAAGAGATTATCATAATATGGTGTCAGAGGTCACTCAGAAAGAAACGTGTACCCACACAGCACTCACATTGGTATAAAAAAGAAAATGTTTGTCCTTGCTTTTCGAAAACATTCATTCCACCGCATCGTCAGAGATTTATTCTGGTTCAGAGGTCAGGTCGAGACCTATTGTGATATTGGAAGAAATCATTTTTCATCTCATTTTTTATTTTTTTGGTCATGTAGAAGAGATTTTAAAGTCAAAGGTATAAGGCTGTTTATTTTTCCTTGCCGACAAAGTTCTCTGACTCTGAGGACTTCATTCCTTGAAGAGAGCTTATTACTCGGAGAACCTAATGGTTGTTTCTGTTTGGCGCCCTGCTGTTTAGGTGTCGCCCTTCCGTCGAGTTAATATTGCTGCGTACAATCAAACATGTCCCTCGAAATCCATACTTCGTGTTAACGCAAGGGTTCGCATCGGCAGTAAATGTCGGCCGAGGAGGTCATTTGCATCATACAACCTTTGACCTCATGCAGAATGTGCATCGTCGGTGGTGTAGTCGGTGTAAAATAAGCAAAAATATTTCATACAATACGACTTTTCTATAAAGCCAAAGTATCTGTCTGCACATAGTTTTTTTTTTCCTCGTCCTTTTTTCTTGAGTTTTTTGTGTGTGTAAGTTTGAGCCACCTCTTTAAAAGCTCCCACACACTTAGGCTTTGGTCAATCATTTTTCTTTGGAAGGATTGCCCCAAGCTCCCCACTCCAGATATTTCTGCTTGTCGGGTCCATTAGTACCAGGGATGAGAATTAAGATAAATAAGTGATCAACAAAAGGGATATTTTTCATACTTAAGCTATCAGAAGTTTTAATTAAAGTATTGTTGCCTGAGCCACTCATTAACGAAACATGTAATACAGTTATTCGTGAATGGAATGCTGACCACACCGTCCTGTTTAGGTGTGATATACAACGTTAAAAAGTTAACATTTCACCGCATAATCGTATTTTTAATAAGATGAAACCAATTACTAGTCAGGGAAGCACCAGTTAGGTACGTACATATATGGTAATTTGTAAAAAATTACAACATTTTGCGTGAATTTATCTAATTATATGATTGGCACCAGAAATGTGTCTTTGTAAATGTAAAACTGCCATCCCCGGCCCGGTATGCTGATCTGCTTTCCTTCGGACTTCTTTCTGAAACGGTGGTAGGCTACCCCGCAGAGAAAATAAACCATAAATATAGAAATAAACAAAAATCCACAAGTTAGAAAATCAGATTGCTAATCATCATCCAATGACTCACACAAGTGTTTTAGTTTAGCCGACTCGTCAAATACCAAATGGCTCGTATTTCAGGACTAAATAGCGAAAGACCAAATATCCGAGCAATTTCGCGGAATTCTTCGACCTTACCAGGACGGTATAATTCGACATATATATATATAGGCCTATCTAAACTATAACTATAAACCCTATACAGACATGTGACGTGTGACTCGGGGTTCGTAGCGCCCTCTATAACGCTCACTGACGCATGATGACTACCTCTATACCGGTTGAGCAATGCACCTAATAGGGGGTCATCTGGGCTTCAATCCTCTCCATGGGTATTAAGTTAATTAATTAAGGGTCTTTCACTTTCAATTTTTCAAATTGTCTTATAACCGCTCAAAAAATGTCCTTCGCGCGCAGCTTCACCTTGATTATTTCTGCGCGCTCGGAAATGTGTTACTGAAGAAGGTAGCTTTAGGCCTATTGCAACTAACAAAACACTTCGTGCGCGGGGTACGCGTATTACTTCCAAGGCATTAGCGTTAGACAGGGTCAATTGGCGCAGACGGACCATCCCCGCCCCAAATAAAAACTATGGCACAACTCTTTTTTTGGTTTGCGCGTAGGTTACCTCAAACCGTTCATCCTCTTAAACCCAAGTGAGGCGCACTCACATAAAAAACAAAACGGGTTGCGACACTATTTCATCACACGATGATTAACCAAGGACACGTAATCAGCAATTAACAGTATATCGGATATATTGTGTTTTCCACATCCCTTCCCCACCCCCCAAGAGTGAGGTGAAGTACATACCTCAAATATACTGGATACCTCATGTACATGTGTGTGTATATCATACTAGTATATCCCCTAACTTAGCCTATACATATATTCAGGTATGTATCCTATATTTATGAGGTGGTCTTACATATGTTCCTCCAATATAGTATAATACATGACGTATGTAGATACTAGCCTATCCCCTAACTTATGCCAATACTCATATATGTGTCCTATATTTGATGTATGTACTGCAAGTTCGAGTAAGACCACC
>JAODAG010328267.1:0-11012 GCA_027574785.1 Orphnurgus asper | reverse complement strand
AAATATATATATATAATATATATATATATATACATATCCCCAAGACGTAAATGACGTTTAGATGGTGGTGTATGGGGTAAAATTGGTAACGTTCCCCCACCCTCTTCCCCAATAAATTATGAGCTTCCTTGAATTAATAAACTGAGCCGTATTGCACAATTAATCCATTTTGGCGTTCCTTAAGCAACATGGGGCCAGCCATGCTTCTCTCAGTGTACTACGTGTTGCTCGCTACACTGCACATAGCTAACTTGTACTAGCAGTGTGGCACATACGTTGATACTAGCCTAACCTAGCCTAGCCAAATTTACAACTAGTTTAGTTAACTGCTCGCTGATAAAAATTTCCGCACAATTCGCACGATAATCGAGGAGCATAACTGATACGAAATTCTTCTGACCGAGGTCTTCATACAAACTATTGTACCATGCAGAACGACGACGTTAGTAACGTTATTTTCCGTCTACAGAAATTAACAACATAACATATTTAAAAAATATAGCCGCTAGGCCTAAGCTACAGAACACCACCTAGGCTAGACTATATTAATACCACTACTACTACTACTTTACTTCAATATTACTCTAGTATTATTCTCTAGTCTACTCTTAGTTTTATATATATATATACGTATATATATGTAACAATATTATTATTATTACTGGTAAGTGGTACTTCAGCAAGTTCATATAAGACTCAAAAGTATATATAGTTTCATTAATATGATGCACAATTATGTTGTGTAAATTTATATACTGTGCAGTGTGACTAGTAGTAGTATACTACATTCTTAATATAATAATTATAATCTAGATTGCTGATGAATGCATACACTACAGTACCTGTAAATGCTCATTAGATTTCCAGAAAGCTTTAAATAAGGTTCCTCACAAATGCTTGTTATTTAAGCTGAATGGTCTTGGCATTGATGGTCAGCTTCTCAACTGGATTCAGGACTTATATATGACAGGATGCAGAGAGTAGTTTTTAGTCACTACACTTCTGTTGGGCTGTAGTCTATAGTGGGGTGTTGCAGGGTTCATTGCCTGGTCCATTGTTATTTCTTGCTTATATTAATGATATGGATGATTCCATAGGTTCTGACTAGGTTAAGAAATTTGCTGATGATACAAGGTACTACGAAGTTTCCTCCGAGGAAGAGGCTAGTAGGACTCTAGGTCCAAGGTGATCTTGATAGGATAGAAGTGGTTGGAAGATTGTCATATGCTCTTTAATGTTGGTAAGTGCAAGGTCACACATGTTGGTCACAAGCTTCCCATGTATAATTATATTCTTGATGGAAAGATTCTTCCGGAAGTTTAGGTTGAAAAAGTTTGTGGGGTTATAGGTTCTTCTGTGAGGAATCAGCAGTGTGCTGCATAAGCTAGGATGTGTAGTAGTAATGATTAGGAGAAATTTCAAGGCCTTCATTGGATAATGTGGCTAGGCTCTACACACTGATGGTTAGGCCTCATTTGGAGTAAGTTGTGCAAGCATGGATCTCTTACTTTTAAAAGGATAGACAGTTATTGGAAAAGATTCAGAGAAGGGCTACTAGTAGTAGTAAAGATTCAGAGAAGGGCTGCTAGTAGTAGTACTAGGCTTGTAAGTATTGAAAGATCTTTATACTTAATAGTCCGTAATTGCAGCATCTTAATTTAACTTCTCTTGAGCTTACACAAAGTTAGTGGTGATCTACGTTAAGCATCTAAAGTTGTCCATGTCGTTGACAATGTAGCTTTTAATATATTTCTTAAGAGTCATTGGTGTATGCTAGTAGTGTCAATGCCTTCAAGAATGGTATTGATGCCTATTGTTCGGATATTGGTAGAATTTAGGGTTTTTGTGGTTCAGGATCCTTGGACATTGTCCTTTCTGATCCTTATTATCTATACTATACTAAACTAAGAGTTTCAAGTTGATAACCGCTTGAGGTCACTGTTTCAATTGTCAGAAGGAGTGTAGGTTGGATGGTAGGAAGAATTGTCTGTATGAAACGTTTGTAGTGTCCAAAAGTGTCAATGTATTGATGGACACTTTCCAGGGTAGTAGACAAGTGTGAGGTCTGTTTTTGTTCTTGTAGTTTTGGTTCTGCAGGCTTTGGGGAGTTTTTTTTTTCATGAGGATCCTTCCTTGTTCTTCCTAACCCTATACTTACTATACTAATAATAGGCTACTTAACGCGATGTGTGTAGCGTTCCTTAGCGTAGTTGAGGAACATGACTCATCACATAAAGACAGGATGTATTAAGATGAGTTGCAAGTTACCCATTCTAGGACCAGAAAGCAGTGTGGTGAGGGTGCACCGAACAATGTCAAGGTAGTATGTATACCAGCTGAACTTTTCATTTTCCTCATATTACCAGTGTGACAAAAGATATTTTTTGCCTCGTTGCCTAGCTTACATGATTGCCTTGGTGCCCTCCTAGACTGAGAATGCATTCATTGACAGAAAATGTAGCCCTAAATGATTTTGTGTTGTATAAATATCTACCCATTATTGTTTTATCCTCAACGGATGCTTTGGTCTGAAGTTGTTAGCTTAACTTTTGTCCTTTCCTACCTATATAAGGTAATATGGAGGATCATCAAGAACACGTTCTGCTCCTTCAAGATGAACACCCGAGTCAGGACCGAGCAGTTCTGCAGGAATGAATACAACCTGACCGGTCTCTGCAAGGCAAAGTACTGCCCGTTGGCGAACAGCAGATACGCCACCATCAGGGAGTATAATGGTACGTGCAAAGTAATAGATTTGAAACAGCTATACGGATACGGCTAATTACACGTCCGATCCGTGGTTCCGAAACCGATCATCGGTTGGAACCTAAATTCGGTTGGATCTCGCTAAATTGCTTATATTCGTGAGTTCACAACCGTTTCCTAAAAGTTGGATTCCGAGTTTGTGGTCCGACGATGCGTCCCGCTTCGTAAGCCATGTTTCCGTTGTGCAAATCCGCGAGTTGCGTGAAACGGTCTGAAAATTCACACGACACAAAATTGATTAAAGGTGCCCACCAATGCAAGTGAGTAATACCTTTTCTCTACAACATTTAGAAACATTTTCACAGCGTATCGAGGTAACTTTAAATTGTTCTGTACTGCTGTGAGCGCATGGGTCCTCACGTAAGTTATCCGCGTCTGACTGTCCGATCGAATCGATCAATTTACATTTTGCGTTTATGATGACATCTGCATTTCCAGGAAGGATGCCCGCAGCATACAATGCACCACGGCAATGCTTTCATCTCGTTTTTACCGCCGGCGTCCTCCATTTTTCATTTTGCGCTACATTTACAGGAGTGTGTTACCTGTACATGAAAACGATCGAGAGGGCGGCCTTCCCCAACAAACTATGGGAGAGGGTCAAGCTCTCCAAGAACTTTGAGAAAGCCCTCCAACAGATCGACGACAACCTCATCTTCTGGCCCAGTTACTTCAAGTCAAAGTGCAAGCAGAGGTTAACAAAAATCACGCAGTACTTGATCAGGATGAGGAAAATTATGATGTATGGCAGGTAAAGATAAATCAGCATTTTTACAGTTTTTTTTCATTTTGGAAATGTTCATGAGAAGATTTATATAATGTATATCTGGGTAGGTAAGTCCGGGTGCAGACATTGCACGGGGCAGAATCCCTCTCCGCCTTCAACGACGCTGAGGTGGGTAAGTTTATAGCTTAAAGTAAAAACCCCAAACCAGTCCCAGCCTTTGGGGGAATCTATGACGATTAAAGACATTTGGTCCGCATCCCAAGAGGAACTTCTCGTTGGTCGGGTAGGTCCCGTACCGGGGGGGGGGGCTCTGTCAATTCAGGGGGACCCTGCGTCCTTAACCCCGACTGTCTCGTCCCGTCTCGTCCAAAACAGGCGGAAAGTCGTTCCGATCAGCAGGAAACAGGAGAAGAGAGAGAAGAGCAGGGAGGCGAAGGCGTGGAAGGCGGCCAAGTTGGACAACGCCATCGAAAAGGAATTGTTGGAGAGGTTAAAGAAAGGCACCGTGAGTTGAACCGACGGAGAGACCCCCGTTGTTTTTAACTTAATTTGCTAGTCATTGCTAGACGTGGCGGACTGGAATCCGGTTCTGTCTGTATACCGCCCACAGCCAAGGCAGGTTTGCAGAAATAAGAAGTCCAGCAAAAACTAGCAGTGGGCGATTTTGCTAGCCGGCTTAAACGTGACATTCGGGAATGGGTCATGAATGAAATTGAACTACAAAATTCAATTGAACCACAAACTTCCAACTGAACCATAAAATGTAGCTCAAATGTGAGATATTTAACAGTCATAATTGTTCCACTTACATTTCCTCCACTGTAGGAGATTGTTACGTTATTTTAGTCTTGCTACAAGTCAGTTACTAGTACTTTACAAATGCTAACTTAGATATTAATGGGAAAGTGTGCACTGTCCGTGGTTTTAACCATTCCAGGGCAGCCGGAATAAAAGTAAAGAAGCCAAAAAAAGCATAATCATCTGAGAAGCTTTTCCCCGTTTACTGTGCGTTCTTGGTATATTTTGGTTTCTTCCCCCCCCCCTCCCCGGAGGTGTTTTTAAATACCAATAATGTTTGTACATTTTCAGTATGGGGATGTCTACAACATCCCCTCCATAGCATTTGACAACGTATTGGAGGCGGAGGAGACGGATGACGAAGACGAGGACAGGGCCCGGATGGAATACGAAGGAGCCGTGAGTAGATGGGGCCGTTGTAACGGGTCTCAAGTTAATCGGCTTCTGTATTACTGGCGTTTGTATAAGAGTAGGATGGGGGTAGGCCTTGACATAAATTTTAAAAACAAGTCGCCACTTGGTGGAGGAAAAATTTAACGTCGTGGCTTTGACTTGCAATCGAATAACGAACGTAACCCGGAGGGCCACGTAAAGGGTCGGAAAATTTCCCACCGAATAAATTGTTTGTAAACCTCGTCTTGTTGCCGCACTGATGCACATGTGGGAGATCTTTGTGGTAAAACGTGCGGGAGAAATCTCTAGGTTTACCGAGAAACATTGTAGCAGTTCCCGTGTAAACGGCCCGTTCCTACGGACAGCCATCTGCTTTTTACCGTCGTAAACAAAGTTTCGATACTCGGGGCTTAGACAGACAGTAGCCCTCCATTAAAACGATGGTAATTGTTTTTTCTGCGGGCAGTGGAGTGGCAAGAGTATTCTTTGTCTCCGCGTGCCGTCACTGGTGCCTCGTATGGCACCCTCGTATATATATATGACACGTGGCTATCACGATGGCACCCACCAAAGTACAGCGTTAGGAATCGTAATTTGCAGTTTTGCATTTCTGGATTTCTTCACGTTCGTTCCAGGAGGAAGAAGACGAACAGGAGAGAGAGATTGAGTACGTCGCTGCCGAGGACTTCCAGGAGAGCGATGCCAGTGACATTGAGGTGGGTGTGTCGTCACCGTGTGCGGGCGGCCGCTAGCTGTGCTCTTAAAACCTTTCTCGTCCAGGCCCCAGTATAAACTGGGATCCGAAACATCACGACTGGGGTCGTTAAATACCCTACTAATACTGGGGTTCATCAAATCCAATCCCCCCCCCCCTGAAAATATCAATTGACATCTGAAGTTTATGGAGCATGCCCTGGGTCCTATGTCGTGGATTATTGACTGGGAAGTGTGTAGCGTATTCTCAACCATTCAAGATGGGGACGGTTCTGTTTAGGGGGCCTATGTTCGTGCCGTGTACGGCGACGCTTTGTAATTTATGGCGAGATTTTTTGGACAAAACTGACATCGCACCATGAGGGGGGGGGCGGTGGGGTTGATATGGGCAGGTTGTGCGAATTATGGCGCATCGTGACATAATGAAACGATATTTTTTTTGTTTTTATGATCCGATCCAGGATATGGATCAAACTTTACCGGCGAGGACAGATGGCCAGGACGCGTCTGATGGTGACGACGACGACGAGAGCAGCGGAGACGATGGCACGACAGGGAAGGGAAAATCCCTGAAGGGAAAGAAGAGGAAGTTCAAACGGGCGAAAGTAGAGATAGAATACGAAGAGGAGATGGCGACACCGGCGAAGCAGAGAGTTGCGGAAACCTTCTAATGAAATTGATGATAACAAAAAAAAATTGGATCACGTCCTATGCCCTATGTGTAGGCGCAGGCTGACGGACGGACCAATGGCCACGCCGGAATGGGCGTCTGACTGTGACGACCGATGCATTCGGTCGTCGGTCACCGATGCCGTCGGTGTACTCCCGACCGTCCGTGTCAGTTTATGTGTGACTTGGTGGGACCCGGCCGTATACGAGTGTACCGAGACCGGACTCCGTGAAACTGGACGCGTGGGCGATTGTGTCCGTCAAAGCTCTCTGTTCTGGATCATGCCGAGGAGGTGTGAGGTCGTCGTAGGTTTTACAACAGGGGACTGACCTTTAACGATGCCGAGAAGATGGTGATGTCTTTAATGATGGTTCTGATTCCGGGGGTGTCATGGTACAAACGGGTGTGGCATGGTACAAACGGGTGTAGAACGACAGTAATGACGGATGTTTATCAGTTCGTTAGATTTGTCAGGCATGCATTGATGATGGCGTGTGTGTGTGTTGCTTGTACAGTTGTCCGTGTATATGTATCGCTCGCAACGGACGTTTTGGATCTTTATATTTGTGCGTAATCTGCACATCTCCACAACGAGCCACTGAAAGAGAGGATAACGACCAATCCAGGTTGAGAAACGATGGGATAGAGAGAGTACCCCCCCCCCCCACATCGTACATTCTTGACCTAATCCATTTGTGATTTTGGGCATGGTACGGAATTCTCTTTTTTCGAAAAAACGAAACGGAAAAGATTTTATCGGTCAAATCTTATTTGTTGCACATCGGGGAAAAGTAAACGTTCTGCCATGACGGCCTGTGTCTACCGACAGCAATATATGTCAATGTTTGAAACAGTAATGCACTCGGCAACATTCTCCTCTGGACTCGGTCGCTCTGTGGGAATATGGCCTAACTTACATAATCACGTGGTGGGGTATTAGTGAAGCTTACTAGGTCCACCTTTTTCGTATTGCAATAAAGTCCCATGTTCAAGAGAGGGCAACGCTTTATTACTGACATCTCTGGCATGTAGCACACGTAGGCACGAAAAATTTATATCAGCTGTCGTACGTGGCAGTTGGATCCGCCACGGTGAGTAGATGGTGAATATTAAATGAGTTGGCGGGGGCCTAATGTAAAATTCTTAAATTGACAATACCTTCAAGGCTTCAACAACCGTATAATTATGTGATTAGCTTCCCACTTTGTATGGTTTTGTTAGAATGTGTAATGCACAATTTCGTATCACTATAATATGTCAATTTCATATATAATTCATATTTATGAGTGGGGCTGGACTTGCTATCAAGTTGCTGAATATAGCTTGTAAACATGATATACTCCAAGAATAATTATGGTGTTATATTTGTCATATATGTTGGTGGTAGTGTGTAGACGAAGCCTATAGTATATTTGGCGTGCACATAGTCATGTCTTTATTATTCACGGAATCGCAGAACACCAAAAAAACGTAAAACCTGCATGTCCGAGATTATCTTCAGACTTGGTATCGTGAGTTACAAGTGGAATGTCATGTCACATGAAGGGTCCATGAATAAAGGTCCCTGTCACGGTAGTGCATGGTAGGATGGCACTTGGTCCCTGTAGTGCAGGATTGGTTGACAGTTGGTCCCTGTAGTACAGGATAGGATAGCAGTTGGTTCCTGTAGTACAGGATAGGATAGCAGTTGGTCCCTCTACTGCAGGATAGGATAGCAGTTGGTTCCTGTAGTACAGGATAGGATAGCAGTTGGTCCCTCTACTGCAGGATAGGATAGCAGTTGGTCCCTGTAGTACAGGATAGGATAGCAGTTGGTCCCTGTATTGCAGTATAGGATAGCAGTTGGTCCCTGTAGTACAGGATAGGATGGCAGTTGGTCCCTGTAGTACAGGATAGGATAGCAGTTGGTCCCTGTAGTGCAGGATAGGATAGCAGTTGGTCCCTGTTGTACAGGATAGCAGTTCGTCCCTGTTGTACAGGATGTGATAGCAGTTGGTCCCTGTAGTTCAGGATAGGATAGCAGTTCGTCCCTGTATTACAGGAATGTTGACAAAGCTAGATAATTAAACACAGTGTACACAAATATACACAAAATAACTTTATTTAAACATTTATTACACTTGCCTTTCCTCTTAAGGTATTGCATGGTAAAAAGACCAAATATATTTGCACAAAGTATTCAGTTAATCAGGAGGTCCGGGAGACATAATGTTATAGGGTCGAAATGGGATATGCAATCCATTATGACTTCTAATGCAATTGACTAGTAGTAGAAATTCCTCCCAAGAAAGAACCTGGTATCTAAACCAAAGCAAACGGCAGCATACATGCCACGGCTTCAAAAGCCAACTTCCCAGCCCCAGTCCTATTTTGATTGGACTGCTAAGGCTAAAAATCATTGGGCGGGTGTAGTGCCACATAAAGTGTAGCGCCATGGCTCTTGTTGGAAGACATGCCCCACCATTAACCAGTGCGGTCCGTCCTGAACACAACAGATACTACACATGATCTTAGCCAAAAGGACGAGAAGCGATTGACCAGTAGTGTTTGTGAAAATGGTCCTGGGGTTCACTAAATGTCCGTTGGATTGGGATGTTATTTTGTTAGTCTTTAGAGCTGTACGTTGAACAGAAACTATAACTGAGAGTGAACAGAGTGACTATGGTTTATTATAAAATAATATCACCTAATTATAAATTAATATCCAACAAAGACAAAAAAATAATCCAGCTCCGGCTGGACAGTGTATGCGTTCAGCTTCACTTGATTGTCCTTAATGTAGCAAAAAGCAGAAATATTTTAAAGATTGTGTCGGCATTGTCATTATACACAAACAAACCTAATGAACCCCAAGATGAACCCCTTGAATCCTCTGTGTTTCTCGAACATCTACGAGCCGTGGTTTTTCATGAAGTTCTGACAAACTGTCAGCGACTTCAGGACGGTATGATAAGTTCTCTGAAACATGGTGAAGATGTTCTTTCATAGGGAAGGTATAGCCTGACGAGATGGGGCGTTCTGTTTGGGTGTTGCGGTTGGTTGGATGCGTGGATGTTCATCACTGACTGAGTTCAGTCTGTAAGCTTGTCTGAATTACTTTGGTGGTAGTGGAACAGGTTCCTCATCATCACTACTAGTTACACTGACCATGTCAAATCATACGTAGGCTATCTGGCATTTTTCATGAGAAGAAAAACACTATAGAAGATAATTTTATACAACTCGCATCGGGTAGTAGGCCTAATCATATTCTTACATCCTGGCTTGAAATAACTCGCATCAGCTATGAGGAAAAACTCCGACATGCCATAACTGTTTGCAGCCATGCCCCTTAAAATATTCATATTGTTTGCTGTTGTTGTTGTGCCGTTTCAAATTATTCCCATAACGCAAAATATGCTCCTGTTTAGGTGTTGAAAGCTTAATTGTTTCAAATAATTATACGGAAGTTCATCGAGTAGAACAATGGGAAGCAAAACAAACTAATTAGACGCCGTACGGTGGATGGGATTGCAGTTTAATGGGCCACCACAACAACTACATGATGAATATTTATATATAGGCTGTATAGTTGTACTAATTACGGCAAATGAAAAGACACGCAAGTTAGTTGGGGTACATTTTATTGAAGAATATAGACAGAAATAGTCCGCCGGGGGCAGTAAAAGAGCAATTAAGTGATTGGCATATGTTAAAATGAGTTTCTGTTTTCGAAATGAATTTGAGTAGATCCCCTTCTGGCAATGGTAGTCGCCGCATATGGCAACGACCGATTGTATGCAATGATAACCGAACCCAACGATAAATAGTCATTAATAAGGTGTTCTGTACCAGACGTTTCAACTAAAAAAGCAGCTTCATGATATCACGATGATAGGAGGAGTACAATGGTTTAAATCACCCTAAAGTTCGTCTTTAATTTGCCATGTTTACTTGTATGCCTATGATCATTTACTGCCACATCCACGTATGAAATAGACCGGTCCCCGGGGACCATTCCTGCAAGATGAAAGATGATGCATTACATATCGCAGAATATGAAACTATGCTTATAGTGATTATACACGGTTTGGAGAAGAAAAACAAAATTTGCTTAGTCTCGTCCATTAATTAAGGGATCAAGTAAAACCTAACGATGACCTTAGTTATATATATTGTTCCTTCCTTCTTGAACACTTATCACAACTTGTGCCAGTATGCACCACAATTAGCGGTAAATGTGCTTTCGCGGCCCCAAAAGTTCACCATTGTCAGAAAAAAGTGCCAAAACAAATTCCAGGTGAATTCTTCTACGGTAGGTTAGCAGAGATTATTATATATTTTGATGATTGGATGTAAGTAGAGTATAAATTAAAGTACAGATGGTGTGAAAATTGGGAGGATATAAGGCGATTTGAAAGCGTTTAGTAATTCGTGGCAGATAGACTGTTGGAATTCGGATAGGGTGCGATATCCTACACAGGGTTGCCAGATAAAAAAATATATAAAACAGTATATATGGGCCAATATCAAATAACAGGAATTTGCTTGAAAACTCAAACTTAGGAAACATTTTATCGTGCACAGAGTATAGAGTATACACGGGTTGGAGAAGATAAACAAATTTGAAGGATCAGGATTAAACGTCGAAGTTTGCGTAAGTAAATGACGGATTTGTCTGAGAAGGCGCTATATCGGTTGAATATCGTTGAGTATATGAACGGCGAGGTTATGTAGGGGAGGGGGTAATATATCGGTAAAGCATATGAACGACGAGGGAATCTGTGGAACCCACTATCGATTCGAGAACCGCTAGCGTCTATTGTCGAGGCAGATCACCGTTCTATTGTGAAGTCTTTGTTCAACTGATGAATATTTATATCCTAATCCCCTCTTCTTGACATATATATGACAACGTGAAGAAGAGAACTATGAATTGTTTACCATGAATTTGTCTTTGTTTGT
>JAODAG010328266.1:163-23850 GCA_027574785.1 Orphnurgus asper | reverse complement strand
ATCTGATTTCTGATGATCTTTGACCTCAAAATCAGGAACAACTTTAGTATCTGATGAATCTGACAAAAATGTTCGAGGCAAAAATCACATGGTCTGCAATTCTCCCCATAGAGAAAGGCATAAAGGAGTTGGTCAACAGTGAAGGCTTTGACCATGCAGTGTAAGAATATTAAGAACAGGTCGTCCGATGGACGTACAACCATCTTAGATGCATAGTTGCCATATCCTTTTATTGTATATATGTGTACGGATTTGGACGAACAACTTTGCGAATGTGCTGTGCTCGCATTAATTGTTCTAAAACAACGATATAAATTTGTCTACTAAAGATGACCGCCAGAGTTGCCTATCAAACTGAATGATTTTGTAATCCTTAAAATATTTGAAAAATAAATAAATGAATGTGTTATTGATTTTGTTTTGCTTTGGTAGTTAATACTAATTTAATACAGGTCAATATCATATTGTTGCAATTAGTTCTTATTTCTTATGAATAGGTGATAATTTGTAACAACTTTTGTAAAACAAGATATCTTCATCACACAAAAAATGCTAGGTACCATGGAGCCAGATATTAGATGTACACAACGTATAACGAAGTCTAGAAAGCAGATATAGCTACCTGTTCTCTGTTGCAGCCAGCTCCTTATAGCATCAAATGTGATGTCGATAGTGATCGTGTAATTCTTTGTATAGAGGAATGTGTAATATCTTTATCAAAATATATAGCCCAAAATTCATTACGAACGAAGGAAATATGATTCTCCTCAGCAAACATGCTCATTGAGTCTAAATCTGTATACTATAACTAATTTAGCTAACAAACTGGGTTTAATGGCCAAGTTAAATTGACATATTAACAAACGAATTACACAAGGCCAACTTATGAAAAGTAATATCATCACGTGATGAATTCTTTATGGAATATGGCCAGCTATGTTTGTACCAATATAATAAAAGCAAGATCGACAGTATACTTCCGACATGCCAGACAATCAGCTGACAATACGTTAGCAAGCTTCTAACAACATTGAAGATATCATTCTGCGTAAACTACTAAATACATGCCACCTTTCTTTAATCATTAGTGTATATGTCCAGCATAGGCAATGGGCCTATAAGCTGCCCAGCCCCAAAATAAGACGGGAAAACTCCCAAAAAGAAAGAAAAAACTTCAGGTAAGCGAGGTCACAAACGTAACTAAACTTCTTCCAAACAAGGATCTAAAAAGGAATTAAATATCCATATAGAAATCCATTGGGGAATTACAGGGGAAAACTAACACTAAGTAATTGGAAAAATATCACTTAAGGAGATACTATAGTACTATAGTTCAGTAGGAAGCATATCGTAAGAGTAGAGCGCAGTAGAAATGTACACTTGAGACGACACGATTTTGTTGAGTGACATAACTGTCTAACTTAATTGAACCGTAAAAAAATATGGGCGAGACAATGAACAGTTATACTAGTATACAGTATCTCGTTAAAATTTACGGGCATCCTGCAGTGACCATATGGTCGTCTCAGACAACTGGACAATGCCGATAAATTCAAACACTGCTAATTAACACACAAGTTGCACTTCCAGATATACATGATACATAAATTGATGATGGTTTGGCAAGCAATACATACTAATTAGTTACCTTAATTAATTACACAGTAAACAAAGACATTCAAGAATGACTTAATATATCGATCAAGACCAATACATAACCTATAGTAAATGTTATCATACTTTTCACACGAACAAAATTTAATTGATGATATACAATAGGCACCCATGAACACATGAAATTATGAGAGACCTGTGCTTCTTTTCTGCAAGTTATTCAGTTGACCTGTCCTACCTCAGACTTACATTACATTAAATTAGGAACCTAATTATCAATGGACATAGCTTTCAAAACCACACATTATAGGATGTAATTAGTGCTGCATGCTGACTTACCTGGACACCCATCCCAGTATCTCAGTTCTTTTTCCCCCAAAAATTTATGAAAGCATCAAGAGAGCATATGCATATGGACAGGAGCATAACTCCCTCAAGTGTTCTCAAAAATTTGCATTCTGATTCTTGACTGGAGAGCTTCAAATCAATTCCAAATCAAAAGTACATTTGACTGAAGTTATGGTCCTCTAGGACTAATGAGTCATACAAACAGCAGAATAGGATAAACCAAAAAATTAAAAGTTGTAGTCCATATAATTCCTTTTCAAGTTGTAAGTCTTTGTTGAAGTATAGCTTCAAATGTACTTGAAGGAAAAAGTTTGAAAAGTGTGAGAAAAGCTATTTCAACCACATGTTTCATAGAGTATCAATATCTGATCTCTATTCAATATAGCAAGTGGATAACAGCAAGAATTAAAGCTAAATTCTAATATCCTTATCCAATAAATTGATATTTCACCAAATCCTGGTAGATAACATCTCCCCGAGATAGAAAATGTTGTAACACATCCATCACTTTAAATAATTCCAGCTGCCACCTATACAGATCTCTAAACCATTCCTTCTAATTCACAAGTACCAGAGATCCACAATGGGCTGCAAGTGCTACTAATCAATGCAGGCAGCATAGTACTCCAAAATTCATCTTCTAGAAATTAAGGTGCGACCTGCAGTATACCAACTAGCTTCCCCGCAGGTCGATACTAGGGTCTTCCAAGAAACCTTTCACAAGAAGTCGCGACAGACGCTGCACGGTCTGCAGTTAAGGAAAAAAACATACCTCTCTAATATTCCTTTATGTGTCACCACTCAATTACCCCTTGGAGATATATTTTTCTGCAATTTTTTCGGATAGTGATGCTTACTACCCTCAAGAAATTTGGGATGTGCTTTAATGATTGCAGCTAGCTGTTCAATGCACTCGCTGCTGCAGTAGCAGCAGCGTCACAGATCTTATTAAAGTCAGTCTCTGAGGGCTTTGCCGGGACTGTGATTGAAAACTGTGGACTGGATGCAAACCGATGTAAAGAAGTTGCAGGTACGGCTGCAGCAGTAGGACTGCAGACGAGAGCGTCAGATCTCTCTTGCGACTGGTGTATTCCGACGGACGGTCTGGGCGTTTTGAAAGGAAAAGTCTCTGTTTGATGGTATACTCATCAAACAGGTCATGCATATAATATAACCCTGTAGTAATTTAGTCCTCTGTACTAAACTACTGTGGGTTCATGGAGGTTGAAGGTTGACATATTTTTTTCTCTCTATATACTGTTTGGCTAAAAGTACAGTGCAGCTTCTATTTGGAGACAACACTAAAATAAATATATAATAGTTGCCTCATTTCAAGCAACAAATGTTTAAATCTGCCAGCTGTGGTAAATTTCTGCTGTCTGCATTGACTAAAATTGTGGGTGGTTCTCAGCACTAATTTTTTTCCAAGAAATATTTTATGCAAGAGATCACCCCAAAATTCTGCTAAACTCTTGACCAATCACAGTGTTACCATGTGACTTGATCGAGTTTAGTTGGTTGGCGGGAGTTATACTCTTTTACCTCTCCCAAAGTCATGGAGTGCATATCTAGTCTTCAGAGATGAAGAGTGCAAAATTAAAAGCACTGAAAGTTAAAATGGAAAGGTGGAAGTTCTAGTGAGAGTTATATACATTATGTAAATAATATCATATATCTTATATTATTCAATTCTCCAGTCAGTTGTATTTCTCCGGATAGTAGTCTGTGGTGTATTGAGAAACTTGTTAAATGCCCAATTACTGTTACTTCCATTTAGTTAAATTGGATCAGTTTATTGAATTATGAATTCTTGATTCCTGTGCTTTTTCTGGGTAGTTCTACGTACTTATTACAGTACCTCCCACTTGCACATTTACATTCCAAATATCTTATTATTTTAGAAGATCCTCACTTCAGAAGTTTTTTCTTGGACATCCTGTTCATTTTAATAACTTCTCGCCCACTATTATAAATTGTAAATTATACATCACTTTGTTCAGCTTGTACTGATTACATATAACAATTTAGGTCAATGGGTCATTTAGCCAATTTTCAGTCCTGCCCCATATGAGTGTATATAGTTCTACTTCTAACAGAGCTTGACGTTTTGCACACGTCCAGTGACACTTTTGGTAAAATGGAACAACTCGACAGAACATTCCTCTTGTAAATGTCAAAACACACTTTAGTTTTGTTTTCAAAGCCAGTGCATGCATCCCCCAGCCATTGGTGTGAATTACAAGAGTGACCAAAGGCAAAGCATAATCTCCATGAAGATAGGAAACAAATCCTGCCCTATGAGTGTATATATCATAGTTCTACTTCTAACAGAGCTTGGATTTTCGCACATATCCAGTACCAATTTACTCCATCATTGGAGTAATACCTCAAGATAGCTCCAGATGAAGTGCATGTCACACAGCAATATCCGCATCTCAGCACTACTTCAAGAACTTCATATTTACCTACACTTTCACATATGTGCAATATTTAACAGAAACCAAGAAAAACATGATTATAGGAAATTTTGTCAACATCCTTACGGGTCTGATTCATTTGATATATTGGTTTGTGACGTAAAGAGAATGCTATGATTACTAGTTCACACATAGAAGAAAATTTCAAGCTGGTAATGCTATAGTTCAATCAGCATTGGAAGTCTATACTTTAAAACTGTCAAGAATATATATTCACCTGTTGGTGAACGTCCCACGAAACAATTATATTTCATTCATGTGGATTGGATGAGAGAGATGCAGCAAATCAGACATAACGAAACACGAAAATCAAAATATGCAAATTTGGTAGAGTAATACATCTCATTTAGACGAACATAGATGATACTATGACATTAGAGCTATACTGGTCGTGTGGCCGAAGCGAGATGAAGATTATTATATAGCCTCTTTATAAGCCTAGCTAGCTATGTTTCCATGTAATGTATTTGGTCACCTGCATTTTCAACACTAAACAAGCTATGCATGCAATCGTATATTGATAAATAAATGTTCATAAGGGGATATACTGTAAGGGAATATTTGATTACATACTGTTGAATGTATTCTCACATTTTAAAGCTATTCATTGCATTGATAAGCATTAGGGTGCAAATAAGATATTTGACACTTGTTGAAATTAGAAGCAACAGTGTAGTTTGTATTAGGGTACATTTGAGTGCATATAGTTTATTTTATATGGTCTGCACTGTTAAGTATTAGGTGTCACTTTTTGTTATATAACCATAACCTTGTAAAGGTTATTTTTGCAGTTATAAGCAATGTGATTGGGAAGAATTTGGTCTGTATATGGATTACACAGGACCATTTGAATGTACATGTTCTCACCTTTTTAACTGCAGTAATTCACTATTGATTGTGAGATCATTTGATAAGAAATTTTGGGCCAATAATTAGCAAACAAAGACAAAACATTGCATCAGCGAAACATTGCCAGGCTTTCGATATGCACTTATAGATACCGATGCTTCCAGAAGAAACTACAATTTGGATATGAGTCATCATTCATCAAATACAATACAATACAATAATGATATAATGCCTAAAGGACTGCAGGTCTATATACACTGCAATGCTCCAGATAAACAAACAACACATATGTATCACATATTGTTCATTGCTATTGCAAGTTGATGGGATGTTTTGTAGTCTCTAAAGCTTCCAATAGAGTCAATTTTTTACATGAAATACGAAAACTCCTCCACTCCAGTAGAATAGAATGCTTGAACAATTTCCATGTGTTCACATGTATGTGAGCATGCAGGGATTTCTGGTCCGCTAAACTTGATACAGATTCCAAATACAGAATACACTTCCAATTCAATTTCAGAACAGACTGCAGTGTCAAGGGAAATCTGGATTCTCTCATAAGGTTATCCACAAATTGTACTCTGAAAGGTTTTTGATGATTGCAAATACTCTAAGCAGGTTATTTTTAAAAGTTTCAGCCTTAATAAATCCAAATTTTTTCTAGAAAGTCCCAAACTGGTTGCTTAGACTTAGAGAAGCAATTAGGACAACAGGCTGGTAACTGTCAAACAATATCAGTCAGTTCATTCCCACATTGGCCAGTTGGTGCTGGGGAATATTTTCTCATTAGGGCACAACAGGCCTTACAGCGATGCAGCAAACTTAACCGGACCTGCCCATTCCCAAGATCGGGCTAGAAGGTCCAGAAGCCTGACACTTCATAGTTTATGATAAAGGATTATCACACCTCCTAAAAAAAACAAAAAAACAGGCAGAGCAGCAGTTATGACACAGATTAACGACCTGATCACAGCCTGTACAACTTCCTTTGCATACAGCACTACAGCATCTATATACAGTCCCCAATATGCCTTGGTACAATTCACGCATGAATGCACGAAATTGTGGTTTTCCTCTGCACAGTCTTACCAGATAATCCTCTTGTTAAGTAAATAGGGCTGGTTAGAATTTAATCCTGAATCAACATGAAGTAAATAGTTGCTAAATGCTGATTTTGTTGTTTTCCTCTTAGGGGAAGGTAGCCCTAATGTAATGTTTCAACATTTTGGATGTATTACTGGGTGAATGGCAATTTAATTATTTTAATCATGCATGCAGTGTGCTGTAACATTCTACAGTATGACATTAAGCATTCTGTTGATCCTGTAGTTTCCATGCTACAAAGAGATGGTATAAAATGCACAAATATGTTTAATAGTTTGCTGAAATGGGATTGGCCGTATGCTTCCCGTGTATACACCCTTTACAAGACATATCTTGTACTGTGTTTGAATAATATGAAACATAGAATCAGCTGCAATCTTCTATGACATCACATCATTCCCTTTGAAACTGTTTTCAGTGCAAAGTATAATTACTCAAACTTTGGTTGACTAAAACACAAGAGATAAATTTGAAGAAAAGATAACACAAAGATCATCTCAAATTGTTGCCCGTCACTAAAGTGCTGTCTTTGTAGGAGTAAATTGTACACGTTAAATATAACAAATTTGCTTTGGTTCTCTGTACGCAGTCGAAAAATACCATGGAATTACCCATTTAACGTTTTTCTACAAAGAAAGTTGACCCCATTTTTCTTCTTATTGATTGGTTTTGACAAGCCTTTTTACTATTTGTCAGATACGACTTCCCAGATCTCCAGGCAAATTTAGAGTAGATTTTCATTGTGCTTCTCCCTGGCAGAGCAAACCGATGAAATCTCATTAAGCTCTAAAGACAGGCAAGACATCATTTTTCAACAGCTGACAATCCTGCAGTAAATTGATGCAACCTGCACAACGCTGGAGATGCATGGTCATCAACAACAGATGAATCTACAATACTACCTGTAATCAACATTTAACCTTTACCTATACATTGTTGAGATCCTGGATTGTGATTAGTTAATATGTGATTCATTCCAAATTGGTGATTTTCATCACTTTTGGAGCCGCATAATAGGATTAAACCATGTGTTAACCACTTGACTATTATGGTGAACAAACAGTTTTGATCTACTCCAAACTTCGCATCCTCCGTCATTCGGCAATTAGGTTAAGTCACCAATAAATTAGCCAACCAAATGAAAATTATTCAGCGCAGACCATTCATGCATGGTGCAGTGACCATTGCTTTGACTGCCACATCTTTACACATATACAGCAATTGATCGGGAGAAAATGATATTTTAACAGCCTCAATCAAGTTGTTTACATCCAGGTAATAAGTAGTAGAACTGCTTTCGGCAGATATTAGCGACCATGCAACTAAGATACTTGTCGATGACTGCATTCCAAGATATATTCCAGGATACTGTATCATATACCCCTACAAATATGGCACAACAAAATATTGTACCCCATTCTCAATGTATATTGACGAAGAGAACAATTCCATTCCCAGTATGCAAAGTGCTGTAGACATATTTCTGGCCGTGTCTATATAGTCAGTCAAGTTTTCACACTATTTCACATCAATGGTATATTTACATGTTCCAGAAAAGTTAGATGCAGGATCATTCGAGTCTACGTAGATTATAACATTTTTGTTCTTCTACAGTGGTCGAGCAACAAAAATTGACATCTTTCCGTTATCAACATGGAATATAGCAGGAATTGATGCGATAACGTGGACAAATTTACAGTGCAAATTTGACCACTGTTGTTTACAAGCAGTTCATTATAATTAGCCTCATCAATCACGTTTAATAACAAATATTGTTTGAGTTACAATAATATGAAGTTATGTTTGCAGCCTGTTTATGATTCCTGTTGTGTTTTTATTCTATACACAAATCATTTAATATTTAAAAGATCATTTAATATTTCTCTACAACAATAGAAACTGACTATATATATACTAAATTAAGGATATACTGCAAAGAAGTTTATTCAATTAAGCCTCTAGGAAATGAAGGTCATAAATACATCATTTAGACATTTCAATATACCATTCAAAATATTCTGTAAATATCTACAAACAAATTGCCATAATTGAGCCTTGTTGCTATGTTTCCACTCATTTCATTTCAAGTATACATATATATATCAAAGAGACAACATGTGAGAGTCATCAGGCACCAGCTACAGGCAAGGACTGCAGGTTAAAACAATTCACGTTCAGTGTATATACATAGGACAGGCTACGTCGTACTGGAAGACCATACAAATGAATAGCTAAACTATCTGTTGAATACTTGTTTTAATTGAGGCAACAACTATGCACTTTGTTGGCATTTTTGTGACTGCAACATAATTTGCAGTAAAGTCGGTGAACCACAAACAGCGCATACCTCGAGTTGCTAGACACCGAAGTACAAATTAAGAGCAATGTGACATAACTAAATCCCTGGATGTCCGCCCTGCCATATAGCTAGAGCAGGCTTTCTGTTCTGTTCTCTAAATAGCTGCAGTTATTTATTTTACTTACATATGTTTCAAGCAAGTTTAACCTCTGGTTGGCTGAAGGTAGTCCGTCACAAGCAACCTGGTGAGAGAGGAAACAAATAATCTTTAAAATCAAATGGAGGTAAATATATATTCAACATTTCAACAAATCATATATGAGGATCGAATTGAATCTCTGATACTATTGGTACTAGAAACGAATGAAAAAAACAGAAATATGTACTGTATGTAACATTCTGATTGTCGCATCGATGATATAAATAAAAAGGCCATACTAAGTTACTAAGAGTAATACAGTATATTATGGAGGCAAAGAATGCTAATGCACTCTCCACACTTCGATCAGAACAGAAAACATCTCGCCAAGGTTAATATGTGTTCCCTGCACCAACCGGGCTACAAACAAATACTCTACAATATGGCAATGATGCAATCATGCATGAGTAGGAAATATTGTTGTAAACGTTTGCCGAGAATGGTCAACTTCCAAGATTTTTCTTCATAGTTCAACATTACTCTGAATCCACCTTGCAATATTAATTGGCATTTACAAGCGCAAGTGTTTAGCCATGTGTGAGCACATTGTTAACAGAGAATATTTTGATGTCGATACTTGGAAGTCAATAACATTTTAGGAAGTAATATTATCATATCCGATGTCAATAGCCCATTCTTATAGCCTACAGACAGTAAGGAGATGGGTCATTGGCACTGTAATGATATTTAATGATATATAATGATTATAATTGTTGCACGGACAGTATAGTACATTCCCCAGCCAAATATTTCGGTACGGTATCTTTGCTGCTGATTATGGGAATATATGAATGTTTACTGGTGGCATTTGGGCTGGAGCATGAATAGCGGGAGATTTGATATAGAAGGTATATTTTTTAAGTGAGGGTGTGGGTGTCCAAGAAGGGTGAATCCAGGACCTGCCCTGTACCAAATAGGGCATAAACTTATGTTGGAAAACAATTGTGGGACAATAAGCCCCCTATATCCCCTAGCCACATCTCCTCCATCCTTGTATCCGTTGGGTTCCCAATTCACAACCTGCATGAACGATGCCAGTGCATAATTCCTCAAGCAGCATCATAGTCCAAACAGCAAAACTATTAAGCAATACTGTTAAGATTATATAATAATACCTTAAATCACTTATATGTAACTCAATAACGAATGGTAGGAGATATCGAATTGTATCGACAGCATAGGGATTTCCCCCCAGAAAAAAATTAGATCACACTTTCAGAAGCGTCATTCATGGACCATAAATAAGCTAAATTGAACTTCAAACGTACACGACTGATATATTCACAACTGCCTAATCACTTGCCAAATATTACTGGCTGGTATATTCAGTTGATTACAGCAATAAAAGCACCAATCATTATTGTCAAGTTTGGTTGGTACAATAATAGGCATATAGATTGATTACAGCAATAAAATTCCCCAAAATTATTTGCAAAGATTGGTTGGGACAATAATACATAAATTAAAATAATAGCATAAAAGATTGCTTTGGATGGTACCGCATATATATAACTCCATAACAGAAGCAGCTACTGAAATTTGTCAGCAATATAGGGAATATCAGGCCATTCTTTTCATCAGCTGAAATGTATTTGGATGCTACAGTTAGCATATCAATCAACAATGGAATATGGGTCGACTCCGCTGGGTTCATGTACGAGCACATCAATACAGATCGTGTGACTGCTATTGTATGCTAAGTTGAACGTTACTGTGGGCATGTGTGTTGTGTATGAACACGGATGGCTTGATATGCAGTACTCACAGCAGGCATCATCAGCTAAGTCGCATGTACGATATTACGTTGTATGTTGTGTACGTATGTGGATTTGATTTATTAACATGCAGCCGCTGTAATAACTATAGCCTATCGTATGTGATCGCTATTGTATATGAACAGTTGTTTTAGGCACTATATGTAGAATGCACCTGTGGCAGCCAAAATGAATAAGGCAAATCGGGTTGACGTAGTAACTTGGGCATTTTGTGCTTGCTTAAAGTCTTATTGCTTGCACAGAGACATAATCAAACAGAGAAAATTTCAGCACAAAAAAATTTGCATTTTGGAATGGAACATTGTACCAAAGAACAACGAAACAGACATTCGGTTATTGAGATTTACAATGTACAGGAAAAGTGTCACAAGTACACACACACACACCCACCAGCATGCACATGTATACATACACCTCCACACACAAAATCTGACTGCAAAGGTTCCTGATGATTTCAGCATATGGACCAAAATCAGCTGTCAGTTAGGAAACACTTTCAGTCCAATCCATGATATATGAGCTGACAGGAAATAAATATTCAATAAATTACTACCTAGATCAAATTGAACAGATGATTCTTGCATCAAATATAGTTGGATACTAGTTTCTGATACTTGAACAAAACAAAGAAAATAAAAACCAACTTCAGACAGATGGACTTGTAAAAATGTAACATTTATAGACTGACAGTATACAGACTGAAGATATATATATATATGGTTCTCTATCCAAAAAAACCCACAGACCTAGCAAATAACATCTTTTCCTTTCCAATGACATGTAAAGTAATTAGTTTTCATTATTAATGGGCCTAGCACCATTGAACAACAGCCCTATGCTTGAGCGAGTGGAGGTTGATTTATAGCACTGTTGCATGCATTGAGCATTTTACTAAAAAAAATATACATCGAGAGCATGCAAAAGTATCTCAGAAACCATCCTTCCTGATGATTGTCCACAGTTGAAAACAGAAGAGACAGGAGGGAGTCATCCATCTGCCTTTCTCCATCTCCTTTATCATCTGCAGCTAGGCCAACCAACTGCAAACTGTTGCAATAATCCATCAATAGAATTCAGCTCAAATGTTTGCCTGTTTATAATTTTATAGGCAAATTTATACAATTTCTTTTTCCTGATCATTCACTGTCCCTTTGCTTTAAATATTTATTGCATTTTGAGTGGTTCTGTTCTATGTATATACCAAAAGTCGACAAAATTAACTGTTGCCCTTTATGAACATTTCCTGGCAACTCTTTTTTTGTTATTGGTTGAAAGAAATATCTTTGTGACTCTATTAACTCTATAAACTTTAGCAAAAGATGTTCGTGCAATCTCAGAACAGTATATACAAAACCCTTAATTACCTTAGGGTACCTTCCCTCCATTATTAATTCTAATAATGCATGGTTGCAAACTAAAAGGATCATACTTCAGCATTCCTGGCATGATATGGAAAATATAAATGTGAGCAGTATAAGTAGCACAAAATGTACCAAATGTACCCAAATGTATCCAAACTACATATTTTCAATTTGATCTCATGATTAATAATTGCAACTTAGCTAAAATTTATTAATTGTTCACATTTTTCTTCCACTAAACCTTATGCATTATCCTCGCATATAAGAGAATGTAGACCTTTTTTTTGCAATTGGCAATGTGAGAGGCTTGCAAAGTATATGTAAAAGAGAATGGTATGAAAAAAATACTAATCCTCAAACTTAAACAAAGGTCTGACACCGATTTATTTCACAGCAACTATTATCATGACAGAATTTTCCTTTTAAAATTATGGATCACTGCTTATCATGAATAAACTATTCCCCCCCCCCTCTCTTCAATTCCCAATGGAAAAGCTGAATAAGCTCAACATGTGGTACCTCTTTTTCTCCTTGTCTATTTTTTTTTCTTTGATTTAAGTCTTGCACTTGTAAATTATGTTTAGTTTGGGAAATGAAAGCTAGGCTCAGCTTTGAAATTAAGTGCCTTAACTGGAATAGATGCAAAATATTCTTAAACATCAATACTTGCTCTGGATGAACAAATGCCGATTGCTGGATAAAAGAGGTTCTTGTTCCAACAAAAGATGATGCAAAAGCATGATTTCATAAAACTTAAGGCAAAGACTAATTAATAGAGACCAGTTGTTAAATGAGGTACAGTACTCAAACGGAGGTACTATATCTCCTTCTATTGACTTAGTTCCTAATAAGCAACTACTTCAAATATTGAAGTTTTGTTGGACCTATGTTTCGATTGGTTGTGACAAATATCCTTAAAAATTGAAGACAATACAACACCATATACTGTACAGTAAATAGCCTCAAGTTGAACTGTAGCTTAAAAGTATCTACTGTACAGCACCAGCTTTGCCGAACAATGAAGCATGGCATGGACATTCATGATCGATGCACTGACCTGTCTACTACGCAGTACAATGCAGCTATATCTATACATATAGTTACTTGACCAAACGGTGCCCCATGCATCCATAACATGGTGGGTACACTGCTTGTGTAGATCCTTCTTCAAATGTTCTGCATAAATTAACTATGGTTTGCTTAATTATTAGCGACATACTTAATGCCCATTTCCTACGCACTAACACTATCATCACCATGTGCTACAACATCTTGGCAAGCAGTTCGAAAAGGTGCTCTGTGCATCCCTGTGACGTCGTGCCTGCCTTATAGGATGTCGCATAACAGATGTGTTACGAAGGTGAACGTGGTCAGTTGAAGAATGGACAACGGAACATGAACAGGTACGTGCTGCGAAGGTGTAATTCATTACATCCCAACAAAACCTTTGACCATGACCTGGCCTTGCAGTTCAACCATTGGACAGTCTAACTATTCAACACTACTGAAGATAAGGTTGTGCTGTGGTGTGTGTGTGTGAGCAAGATCCGGTCACCCCCAACCCCTCCCTGGCCAAAACTACTACTCATATACTGTGCATCCTCTTGGGCAAACATGGTAGACAACAAGAGTGGAAATAAGAATGGTTGGGAAGGATCAGCCTTGGCCTTGTCAGCACTTCCTTTACTCATGTTTAAATTTATTGTGTTGTTCAACTGACCCATCTCCTACACACTATTACACTGAATGATACCACTACAGGGGCCCAAGGTGCAAGAACTGCACTCTTGGACTCATCAACACTGCATGCCCAAAAACAGCCAATTCTGAAATGTTTGACAGTTAATTGGCTAAACATTGCAAGGAATGTGAGGTGAATATTAAGGATGACAGCATAAATTAGCATTACAAATAAGGCAGATGTCTGACCTGCAGTTTTGTAAGGGTTATTTGATTTAGCCAAACCATAGGTAGCAAGGTTAGCCACTTCAAGGGCAACTCCAATGTTATCTTGAACATTCATCTAACAATTACTATGACCTCTGTCAACCTCAAATGGATTTTGACCTCCAACAAAACAATACACTTCCAGTACCCATAGGTAGACCTACATAATTACCAAATATGAAGTTAGACCAAGCTTTAATATTTGATTATAGTGATTTGAAGTTGTTGTTTTTACCATGTTTCACATTTTGTGCCTTCAAATGACCTTGACCTACACCAAAAACAATGGGTTCTTGTACTTACAACTTACCATACATGAGGAGTGACCATACTTTGGCATTAATGTATGTTTACAATTACCTGACATCAACTTATATTTGACTCACAATGATTTGTGAATGATTGCTAACTTTGACTAGCTCTGTTGACCTCACATGAACTGTGACCTGCACCAAAAACATTAGGGTTCTTATATTCCCTAAGGTGGACCTAAATACCAAATATGAAGTTTGCCCAAGCTGTAATTATGGAGTTTTCGTGTAGTTTACAAGGTTTAAAGACGACTTTGGCCTATAAAATTAACCTCCACCATTTCACACACTGAGTGGCTTAACAGTCCATATACCAATGCTCTGACCTGACCCAGAGGGGAACTCGCAAGGAAACATAAAAATTGGACACTGGTAAGGGAAAGATTTGAAGACACAAATTATATTGGCATAACGAACTAATCAGGTAACTGATCAGGTAATTAGTTGCTGCAGAGTGAATGACAATGACAACAAAATTTCAGACCTGCCAACTCTCCTGATTTTAGCTCTCCCAATTTAATGAGCCATTCTACAGGCATATATATATATATATATATATATCTGAAATTTTCCTCTACATTGTGCTCAGAAATGGACAGCGCATTGGATGAAAGAGTTCCACTGAATTTTCCCAGAAGAATTTCACACAACATTTGTGCTAGATATACTGCAGTGCTCATTGTTAGTGCGACAATTTTAGGTACGTACGTATTATTGTAGAGGAAACTGTTATCAAATCATGTTACATTGAAGAAAGTGTGCGCCATACCAACATAATGGATTGTACAAAATACACGCCCAATGATAGTGCTTCACCAACCAACCAACGCGTAATCACCTAAGCTATCATTTAGTTGGATTTTGCTGAACTCTCCCCCTATTTTCCCCGAATCTAATCTATTTCAGTTCAAGACAGGCAAGACGAGCTGACAGGTCTGAATTTTATCAGCATACAGGGATTTTCAAACTGCAATATGAGCTAGCTTTTCAGCCATATTATTTCAGAGTTAATCCATCCAGGGATGTGTTTATTCATAACACCAAATAACACATCCCTGAATTGACATATTAAATCCTGATCAAATACAAATGTGTCCTCAAATCTTTCAAGCACGTTCAACCACATAGAAGCTTAGTCTACTACTTTTATATACATCCTGCTATATTGCTTTCAAAGTCCTCACCTATAGGTACGCTATGCTTAAACTTGCAGTCTATAATCTTTCATGCATAGAACTGCTATGACTTATTGCCCCAAGTAGCAGTTCTTGCGAAATTCAATGAAAAATTAACGAGTTTCTCTCACTCGTTCAGATGATTCATTGGTACGTGTGAACTAATTTAACCAAAACAGTTATAAACAAGGGGGGGGAAGGGAAGGGAAAAGATTGTTCGCTATTTTGTAAGAAAAAGCCAAGACAGCACAGAACCTGAAACTAATCAGCACCTGCAATCCCCTAGCCACCAGTAGCAGAGAAACAGGGGGCCTGTGATTGTTGCTATTGTTGTAAGTGGTGTATCTAAATAAGTCATCATCGGTAAAATCTCCCCAACTTTTGGTCATATTCACAAGTTGTTGAGACCACAAGATATTTATTGCCAAGTTATCACTTGAATTAATCAGGATATTCTTCGACTTTAATTGGTTAGAATGAAGTCCACATTTCAACATTGATTAGATATTTGCTAAGATGTTTTTTGACTAAATTAACTCGACATTTGACATGCAAATTGTTAAATTATAAGATTGTGATGTGACTTATAGCCAAGAACATGTCATTTGCAGATAATTGTTCGGTAACGTCACTCGTCGAATTGGAACAGTTATCCTTACAGTAATATTTATCCTCTGTATGACACAATCCTAACCATGCAGTGCAAATCTAATGAATGTATTAATACTATAGGTACTAAAATGAAATACCCTACAACTGGTTTGGATACTTACTAGAGACGTACTTACCTCACGTCACCCTACATTACTGTGATATAGCATCTGGCATAATCTAATAGTACAGTATAGTGGCCCTCTGGTCTTGTCCATCCATTGGATGAAACATGGTTATGGAATATCACAGTATAGGGAAATGTTAGGATTGCAGTATATGAGAATTAAGGTCGCAAGAAAATTAGCGAATGATCTTGCCATGATGAATCTTCTTTATTTAATTGCCTACATAATACAAAATAGCCAGCGGGGAACATAATATGTGCCGAGAGCCATAACGTTAAGCAGGGGCACAGAAGAGTATTAGGTATACTGTTCTGTATTGCAGTCCCCATACATTTGCCAAGTCTTAAATAAACCACGGGGAAATGTACAGTAACTGTACAGTCAATAGAAGCATAGGATATGTGCCCATAGTAAGCCAGGCCACCAGGATAGGCACCAATAGTTACGAGGGGGCACAGTCTATGTGCCGATAGTCTTAACCATGCAGGGGCACAACGTATTCCTCAATAACCAGAGGCACAGTAATGTGCCAAAAATCTCAACGTCTTTAACGTACAGCGTTCCGCATCGTAGACCTGTTCATGTATGTAGCCTCCGTTGCTTCATAGCTCGGGCAACCGGTGCACAATCGGGCTGCAATTTTAAAATCCGATGGACGTGTCTTCCGTAGCTTGATATGACATCATGGCCGCCATGGCACAGTTACTTTTTTGGAGAGCTGAAAATTGGGGTACATTGTCGAGCGTCATTTAAACGAGTCAATTAAGACGTGTTTGTTACTGCTCAGGTCAAGTCGCATGAACAAAACTAATTACTGCCAAATTGCCTGTTTCACCAGCATTATTAACTGGAGTCACAGTCTATATGTTGACGGTCATATTAGCACCATACCGTATGCCAATAGCATATATATCATAACATGGCCACAAGGGGTGTCAATAGTCTTAACCAGGAGCACATTACATGCTGACACTCTTTAATAAGAATCAGCTAGAGCACAATATACATTATGTGCAGGGATGGCCTTACCAGGGGCACAGTAAATGTGCCAATAGTCCGTAACCATGCAGAGGCACAGTATGTATTCTTAATCAGGGACAGTACGGTATACGATATGTGCCGATGGTCTTTAACAAAGGGCATACTATATGTACAGGTAGTCTTAACCTGGGGTGAAGATATTCATAACCATGCAGGAGCACAGTACTATATACACCGATAACCAAAACAAGGTTGACTAACTTGTTGTGAAGCTTTTGAAAAGTGTCTTTAACCATAGTTAAAAGAATAGCCAAAGAAACTTCTGAGAACTCAACCCAAGACGACCAAAAACGTTTGATCTGAACATCAGGAACAAATTGCAGACAGAAAAACACAATGGAAAGTACAGTTGAAGATTATGCTCTACTGTAAGTAATCCGATTGGTTTAATCTAGTCAAGTTATTCCAAGACTCAGATTTCAACGATTTCTAATCAGAAGGAAATCGGTTTAACTTATTTTCTTGGACTTTTGTGAACAAGGTTACTAGAATTTCACCGTCCTTGTGCTTCTCCAAAAAGGGTTTTGGGGTTCTCCGGGCTATGTTTTTGGAGTTTTCTCCTATCAGTTGATTACTCACTCTATCTATCCCTTCACCAGGCCTCCGCTTCCTACTGCGGCATTCAGATTGATTAGATTGAAGCAGCAGAATAAGGTTAACATATATATATATCGATCTGTTTTTAGTCTTGTTTCTCTTCATATTGTTACTTTGTCAATTGCGCATTGGATATTTTAGGAAAAATCTTCAAACAGAAAAATGCAACCTGACTCCATCGGGGTCGTACCTGAACCTCTCGCTTGTTGCGCAGATGCTCCTGGACATATCAGGCCATGTGGAAATTTGTTTTTGACATGTGAAATTACTCAAAGTAAAGAGGGAAGAAAATGGTCCGTCTTGAGTAAATGGGATTCATACATCTGTAGCAAAATGTGCGCATGCACTACGCACCAGTTCCCCATTGTCCCCTCCATTAAATATCGATATGCATATGCGAGAAGTAAACAATTTTTCATATCGTAGAAATTTGCAGTTTGTTCACTTCATAATAAATTTAATGGTCTAAAGTTTTAGATTTCCAGATGTTCATGAATTATGATACAACATTTCACACTCTTCATTCAATACCTAATGTTGCTGTATTTTAAATTTATTAGTTGGAAAATTCATTGGAACTATTTCGTCCGTGGTCCTAAATCAAAGCTCAGGATAGTTTATAATAGTAAGGGTGAGGAAGGGATAGTAAGGGATAGTAAGGGTGAGGAAGCCTTATAGGCATCAACAAATCCCTGTGTTGTGATCGTGGAAGAACACCGGCTTTAACAAGCCTTCTCTTTCGACCAATTCCAGATGATACAAGGCAGGTATGTACCCATCCATCCCATCCTGCTCCCAGGACCGCCATTTAACGTTCCCAATCCAACGGATGTGAGTGTACCACGATAATTGACCACTTTCTCAATGACCGAGAGAAGAGGGAGCAGCCTGTTCATCACCACTGCACTGCAGCTGTTCCGAGTGAAGTTATTATGACACAATGAACCCATTAAACCCAACAAAAATTTAACTGAATTACTAAACACCATGGACGACTTCACCCATCACCACTGCAAAGCAGCTGTGCTGAATAAGTCTTGCCTGGGACCTTTGGGATAAGAAGGACAAACAGCTACGCCACACTCTCACCTAAATGGATGGATGGATGCGCCTATACCGACAAATCCTCATACTAAACTTGAACTAAACTAAAATTCTAAAAAAATATATGGATCCACATCAGAACAAAATTCGAGACCGCATGATTCAGCTAGATAATCGAAGAATTATGTTGCACAAATAAGCTAATAGAGACAGGGTCAAAAATACTTTAGATTAGAAGGGGATACAAGGAATAACATTGCAAGGATGGGATAAATGAGGAAACCTATATTAATCAGTGGGCTGGGAATGTCAAATGTCATTCACAATTGACTACAGATCTGTGGGTACAGTAGCTATATAAACATTTATAGCAATTCAAGTCTACAAGTCACTGATGACTGACTCCAGTTAATTTCTGGGAATTTTAGCTCATTGAAATAACAGTCAATAGAGTTAAAGACTCAACTCCTGTCACACATATAGATTTAAATAACTCAACTCGACAATAAAAGACTCATTTACAACTCTGCCACTGTACTTGATATATATATATTGAAGGTATTTACATGATCCTACACATTGATCATCCTATAACTGTAGACTATCAACCATTGTAATAGGCTTAAGTTGCTAAACAGGGAGGGGGCCTTTCTCCCTAGTCCCTTGCCCTCCGTGGTTCGACTGATTCACACCCTCGCATTACACATTATAGGTCCATAATTCCTTCATCTGCAACTTCAGTACATCCATTCGGTGTACAAGGAAGTAAACTTATAAACACAAGTATTCCTTACTATAATTTATAATATATATATATATATAATATATACAGTGCCTTCATCTGAAGTTATAATTACAAATAAAACTGGAGAAGAGAATTACAAGTAGTAAACCCATAATGCTGAATTGATGGAGCCTTCCTCCCTGTCATACGCACGATTTGTCAGTTGCAATATGATGATTGATGACTAGCCTACAGTGTCAGAAATGTACAGTAACAACATTATTAGCTCAAATATATAAAACATGCGCAGAATTTAGATATATATACAAATTTATAATAACATACGAAGTGGGTAATAATATTTACAATATATTACAAATATATTAAATAACCGTAACGTATTGAGATTAAAGCATATAATGTTGATATCATCTCATTCAACTCTGTATAGGTTTCCTATAAAGTTAATCAGTTAATTAAGCCCATAATCCCTCTTGAATTTCTAACACAAAGGAAAAGGGAAAACTTCAGCATAATGTGTTTGTGACTAAAATTAAAATGAAGGATTCTTCTACAACAATCCATAAATCCATATTACAGCAAGACCGAACTTCAGCTGTAAATTTCAGGATTATATTCACACTGACAATATATGTACAGAAATGGGGTTGGGGGAACATGGTTTTAAAACTCATTGAGCAATGTGTATCTCCAATGGATAAAATTCATGTATGCAAGGGAGCAAAAAGTAATATTGTTTCTGATGGTTTAAAAGTCATTGAGCAATGTGTATCTCCCATGGATAATATTCATGAATGCAGATCAAAATATGTACTTGATATTCTAATACCATTGAGAAATGTGATCTAGCTGAACTCATCTACCATGGGTCAAGTTAGCATAAGAGCACCAAGGTTCAATATAAACATTGCATATGTTGTTTTAAAGTTCTTTGAGCAATGCGATCGCTCATGGTTAAAAATTAATGTATACTGAACATGATAAACACTGCACTTAATTGATATTCACCTACAACTTGGGCAATGTGACCCTCTCATGATTAACATCAGATTGAAATTGAAATACATTGTATCTGATGTATAAAACTCTTTCTTCAAATTTATGTTTAAGTTTAAGTCATCATTGGTGATTGAAATATGTGCCATCAAATCTTTTTGATGGCACAATCTTTTTGTGAACCCAAGTTTCCTAGACGTTGCCAAGTTGACTTTTGGTAACCTGATATTAATGTTGACAGCCTTCTAAAAACATGTTGCAGAAACGTATTGATCAAGGTCCTCATCAGCCCATATCTATAATGATGTAGATTTATGGCATGGTGCTATTTGTCATGTGGGCAACCCATATTCCTTTTGGAGAAGACTTTTCGAACGACAGTGCATTTCAGTGATGTCACAGTAATGGCCACATATTATTTGAAATCAACCAATGGTTCTTATACCCACTCGAAGGTGGACTTATTCATACCAAATACAAAGTTTGCCCAAAATGAACATTTGTACTTTGTGTTTACATTACAAGTCATATGGCTCACGTACACATGGCTCACATACATGCATGTTTGCAAATACATTGTACGACTTACTAACCCTCACCTTAACAATAGAACCAACATAGGTTACTAATGTTGACATTTTTGCATTTTAATTAAAAATGGCACAATAGTCTATAATGTCATAATTGACCTCGCGTTATTTACGATAGAGCAGCTTATTTTTAATTGTCGGCAAACTGCAGCAGACCTTGGTACAGTTGTATCATTTTCCAAGGTTATCTAAGTCTTTTAATTTTAACCCATTAACCTGACAGATTATTACACAATCTGTTTTTTTGTTTTTACACAAAATTGATATATTTCAGCATTTTATATCTGAACAAATTAAGGGAAGAACAAGGAAGTTAAACCCAATGATTGTATTTTTTAATTCTATGTTTTTCAGCTTTTTTATGTTTTTTCAGCTTTTGTTCTCTTTAATTCTCAAAGTACAAAAATTTAAGAGGTTAACGATAGAACACCTTCAAAAGCCAAATATTAACAACTTACCACAAAGACGCATAAAAGCACGTTTGTGCCATATTCGTACACGGGGGAGCATACAACTGAAATAGAAAGCATTGAATTTGAAATTTTAGTCAATTAAATAATTTGATTATAATTGATCAAAGTATATATCACAGAAGTTAGCACACTGATATTGAAGCATTAAAGTGAAATAACAAATACATCTTGAAGCAAGCCATGTGCTGTGGCAAAAGCAATCACTTGTAATATTATAAACTCTGTCTTCCTCATATATATATAGCAAGTTTATGCAAACATACAAAGACTCCGCAACATTTTCTCTCAACTTTTTAGCAAGTCCCATATATCATGTTCACATTTTTTACCTCTAATGGAGTCACCCACCTCCCAGTATATCTGTCATCGATTCTCTCCTCTATACTTTCACCTGAAGGCTTGGAGGCAGGGACTCAGACCTTCATAGACTATCAATGAACATTGTTAAAATAATCGTATAATCTGCAGGTTTTTTTTATACTCACGTGTTCTATTATGAAGCTGCACCCCTCCACCACTAGCCAATAAACCCCAAAGAGGATCCGCTTCATCAAGACCGCTGCTCACAATCCTACTGCATGTCTCTCTCAATTTCCTGGATAAATGAATTAAAGAAACCTCACCAAGTCAGTGTCCTACATTCTCATGGTTTCTTGTTACTATGTTAACTAACTTCCTTTATTGATCTTCCTTTAGATATATCAAAACTATGATCAGAAAACAGCAGGAAACTAATGCATACTCATTAGCATTTTTATTCCAAAATGACCAGCACATGCAAATGTTGCTAAGCATTGGGCAGAAAACTTATTGATTTAATACACATACAGTCATCCATGACTTCAATGACCAGCATTAAGTCGAATGACTTTTCATTTTATTTCATTTATTTGTTTCATCACTACAAACATACATTGTTGATAAAATATATCACTTAGTTCAACAACATAGAAAGTTGAGAAGTGCACTAAAAAACCCTTTTGGGTTTGTCAATGTAGCACACTCCCTGTAACCAAAGAATAAAGCAAAAAAAAAGACAAAAAAATAAACCAAAATTATATATACTTCCTGATACCACCCCCATCAAAACCACCTGCCCCACCCCTCCCCACAAGTAATTAACAAATTTATTAACAATTTATGGATTAAATTTGTAATCCATTTCTAAAACTATTTAAACTTTCTGGCAGTGTATTCCAAATGGTTACACCGCGGTTCATATGCTATTCTTTAAAATATTGTTCCTACAATGTGTTGTATGGAGATGGAATAATTTGATGCCTGGTATCGTGGCTATGATTAGTTGTATTTCTTTTGAAACAATTAGTAAACATTAGTAGGCAACATATTGTGCAAGGTACAATAAACAAATTGAAGCAATATTTCAGTTATGAGACGTGAATAAATTTAAAGTATTAAATAACTCGTTTGTGTGGTCCACATGCTTGAGTATGTGTGAAATGACACATTGCTCTCTTCCGAAGAGTTCTTAAGTTTTTAATATGGCATTTACTGAATGAAACAGGAAACAAGAAAATGGATGGTTGATTCTTTTGAAAAAGACAATCCTAGAAAGTTGGGTTTTTGTGTAAAATATCATATATTATGGCCCATGTTTACTGGAATTATCTGCACAGTGACAGGATTAGAATGACAGCAGTTCATCAGCAGTGACAGCATTATAACGATGGCAGAACATCTGTAATGACAGCATTCAAACGACAGTAGATCATCTGCAATGACAGCATATCATCTGCAGTGACAGCATTAGATGACAATAGTAGATCATCTGCAATGATAGCAATCCAATGACAACTTTAGATCACAGCAGTAGATCATCTGCAATGACAGAAGATCATCTGCAATGACAGCATTCAAATGACAGCAGATCATCTGCAATGACAGCATTCAAATGACAGCAGATCATCTGCAATGACAGCATTCAAATGACAGCAGATCATCT
>JAODAG010328244.1:0-11014 GCA_027574785.1 Orphnurgus asper | reverse complement strand
CTTATACAAGCGGAAAGCCGTGTATAGTTATTGTAACAAACACAAATGCATGCCGGGACGTTTTGCTCTGGCAATAGGAGTGATGGCGCTCTTTCGCTAAACGGCTCAAGTCTCACGCGTTAATATTGTTGCGATTCAAATAAAAAAAAAATAAAAAAAACGGACAACGTTCTGCAGTCGAATGGTGAATTTTCAAATGATCGCACCTATTGGTGCAAATTTCGTCCAAAAAATTACTAAGTTTGAGGTAATTTCTGAAATGATTCAACTGATTACTGTTATAAAGAGGCCCAAATATCATGCTAACTTGATGTTTATACCTTTCAAGGATACAACAATGGATAGTAAGGCTTCCCAACAAATTAAGTTCTTGGATGGAGCTGGATTTTGCTTTAAATATGTGTTTTTTGGGCAGTTTGGGGTTTTATTTATGTAAACAAATACTAATTAGCATAATTATGAAAGGGAATTTTGTTAGCTACAGATAGACACCAATATTATGCCTTGTGGGTAAATGGATCGGAATCTATAATTTGCTTAAAATGTTGTTTTTATGGGTAATACCACCTGTGTAGGTTAGTGGTTGATTCTTATAAACTGATCCTATACTGTATGATAATTACCCCCGCCTACCACTATCGAAAATAGCCAGGGTCAGTAAAACGAACATTTGATGAATTATTTTAAGAGGCAATTATATTTCTGCAAAGCACGAACAGTCGGCGGCAAGAGCTCAGTGCTAAAAGTGCACGTTAAGCTATTTATACATACAGTTGCAATATCAGCATCCCCCTCCCCCAATCATCTGGCCCTAGCTAGTATAATCTAAACCGTGGATGGTTATACTAAGATTTGTCAGTCGGTGGTAATATATTTGGGGGTAAAATGTTTGGGATAGCCCAATTTGTCTGAAATAAAATAGGCCCATGCAGGAGCCTATAACTGAGCTTTCAAAGTGCGTAGCCTATTGCGCAAAGCGTTAAGGCCACAAATCTATATTTTAAAGAAGCCCTCTCCCCCACTTTTGGTGAAGGATCCACGCCCAAATTAGGGCCTTCCACAATAATGATGGAATAAGGTAATGCCTGGCGGGAAGTGTCATTGGCCGGCGATCTAGGAGGTATTTTTTGTTAGCAATGTAGCAATTTTCTTTCTACGCCCCTCCGCCAACATATGGTGGGGCGATAAGCTTAAATACTATAAGGCTTCTGCCCAGTTGGATAATTATGATCATAACACCCTAGAAACTCCCCTGTCTTGCATGACCATGCAAGTTGCCCCGATGTAACAAAGCCTACCCCGTAAGTTGTACTTTTATGCAAATTATGGACTTAAACCTAAATATGTATATATAAACAAATTTCTTCAGAAACTTCAAAATCTAAGTGGGCAACATAACTTAAATTATATAAAAGACAATGAACATATTTCAGTGTAGGCTACATATTTCAGCGTGGGCTACAAAGCGAATATTTAAACCCCCCCCCCTTCCGCCTCCATATCGCCAAGCCGCCAAAATGAATTTTCTGGTGCCAAACCCATTCCCAAAATGAGCAAATTTCTGGGAGTTGGCGTGAACCTGACTCAATCTGGCAAGCCTGAACTTCTCCGGGCGGATCGCATATAGTGGTATGTGTTCAACAACTGTGTATTGCACCTAGTATACCGTATATATAGCATATATATATAGCCTATATAATTATATATATATATATATATGTATATATATATATGATATGCCTATTGCTTGCACTCCTGACACTGCGATTGTACAGGGCCGGTCTGGTAACATGAACTGATGAAGCAGGAAACATGCGAATCAATACATGTCTCGTCATTATTAGTTATGTGTGCTGAAGGCGTTGCAGCTACATCAATTCATGACCGTGGCAGTAGTTAATGCAGATTCAGTGAGCTACGAGTCCCGGATTATCTATAATACAGGTAAAAACCAACTGCCTAACGCTCATCTGGTGCTTGTGACGACGTGTGGCTACTGACGAATTCCATCGTTTTAACTCGCTTTTGACGTTTTCATGCTTCACAGAGGACTACTGTTGGAAGTAAGTATTAATAATATTATAGTCAATCATTCTCAGTCACTTGGATCATTGCAACAAACACACACGTTTTTCATCGTGTGTAGTGTGCAATCAACATAGGCTATTATAGGCCTAATGATACCAAATCAATTGACGTAGGCTAAGCTTTTACAATCATTTTTAGTACGCGACATTAGAATAACCGAAGTTTTGGTATTGGCATTTGTTAGCGTAATTAACACCCGCTCCTGTCCAATTTATTTCCAGACCAACCCGGATCGTTGCCCATAAAAGGGCTCAAAATCTGAAGAAAAAAAATTACTTGCTAAACCAACGATCGAGAACGGATGGAACTCTACAACAAGGTTTTGTGTGTTTATGTTCTAGATGCATCAGGCTTTGATATTGATGAAGCCCCGCCGTTAGAGCGAGAGAGCAGAAACCGTCGGTCTAGTTGATCGATTGAAAGAACCACAATTTACTCTTTCGCCTTAGGCTACCGTACTTAATACGTTTACTTTAAGACCACCTAAAAGTCGGATTTGTTCCTTAAAATGAGAGCAAGTTAAGGCTCGTGTATTTCCCTTTAAAAACCGTCCATCGCGTTAGTGTAACGTCAGATAGCGCATCGCCCACCTTAATTACCACCAATTTATTTATTGGGATTTCGTACACCGTTGAGCAGTCTTTATATTGCATATTTTGATCTGGATATTGTATTCTGTAAAATGTGTTTGAAACAATGCCATCATATTCGGCAAACACGATCAGTACGGTAGCCTTCTTACTAGAAAAGGAAATTTCATTTCAACCCCTCCTTGGTTACACGGAAAAGTATACATACAACTTACAACTTGGATGAAAACGGCGTAATGTGATTGTAGCACTAATACTATAGTAGTATTACATCCTAGTAGTATTACTATACTAGTACATGCAACATCCTTGTAAATACCATGCACGTGCATGCAGTAGGCCTAGACATTATACTGGTTTAAATCCTCCCAAGAAAGAACTCTAAAACCAAACAACGGCAGCATAAAATCGTTAAAGTGGATCTGTTGGAGGACGTTTCCCCACCCATGATAGGCCAGTGAAGGACGGTCCATAACATCACATGGTATAGTAGTAGGCACACACCGTACCCGGTGCACAGCGCTTGGCTCTTGAAGAGATCTCTCTTTTGCGGGGTGAAAGTCCGAGTTTGACTGATCGTTAATCTGACCAGATCACAATTTGACTGACCAGATTGCGTTTCATCCCGTCCCTACATTGCTACTCCCATAACAGCAAGTTGTCGAGATTACCATAGTAGTGAAGTCTGTCGACATATTTTTTAGAATAAATATTGTATAAGGAGATGTTACGACCTTTACCGGTACATTGTTTTGAATACGTCAGACAGTTTGAAGTACGTGGGTTTTTTTCAAACAATTGAAAGGACCAATATTTATATTTTGGCAAATGTTTTACCATGTTATGCCATGTAAAACACATCACTATAGAGTAGGCATGAAATATTTCCTGCACTTATCGTGCTGCTTGAGTTGATAATTCTGGAGATCTGCACCTAGCTACGGGGTCACTAAATGAGTTTGGCTCAGCTTTACATCGACATATTAGGGGGCCGTTTCTAGTAACTCTCCGTCCACCGACTACAAAGTATTTTGGAGTAAAGTTGTGGGTTATGAGTTCGTTTTAGATCACTAGGAAGAGTATCATGCATCGTGTACGCCATATCCCGTACCGTAGTGATTCTGCAATTGCATGTTCGCAATTCTGCAATTGCGTGTTCGGGTAATTAATATTTGAAAGTACGAATGAATTGTAGACATATGCTTTTGATCATTTTAGGAATCTTTTACACTCGAATGACAGTCAATTCTGTCGATAAAATCCATATTTAGCAACTTTGTTTCTTGCATGTATACGGTATATGTCAAAATCAACCAAAAGTATTTTCTTGTGTCCCACGCATTAGGCAGTAGCGCAGGACATTGTAGGACATTGCAATCCTTCTGTATTTCACCTTATTGTTACTAGTCACGCGAAAGACATAGCCATATATGGTCTCAACTTAACATGCATTTACTGTTCTCTATTACTACATTGCTTCAACTGCATCCCTAGGCTTTCTCCTTTCTGCTTCTCATCAGGTGCGTTTAAGAGGACGGCATCCAAGATCCCGGAGTAACCATCATCTACAACATACTGTGGAGTGCAAGTGTCCCATTAAATTTGCATATCGCACGAACGTATTGTAAAGAGGTGAGTTTGTTAATCTTTCAACTCCTTCAATAGGCCTACTTAACAAACAAAAAAAACTAAATGACTAGCCTATGTAACGCAAAAACGACTACAGTGTTGTTTACTGCATTCTTAAACATTTCTTAATTGATAACTGTGCCCAGTAGGCTAATGATTAAAATCAAAATCAACAAACGCCAAAGAGTGGGCGTGCGTAGGAGAGGGATAGGAAACGATAAACCCGCGCAAAATATAAATTAACGCATAAGGCGATGCACTACGAGGAGGTTCTGTTTGTGAACTACAATAGTTCATGAGATAAACAAGAAATATTGGTTAGGCCTACATTATCGTACACAGTTTCAAGCAAGCAGGCAACAAAGGGCACTTGAGAGTATCCCATCCGAATAAATTTGTAACAGTGGCCTAGCCTCTAGTGCTTATCGACTCGGAACTCTTAATAAATGTATCAAAAGCTAAGTTGTTCAAACCATGAACAATATTAGATGCTTGAAGTATATCACCACGGTGTAGCCTAAGCACAAGAGATGCTAAACTGATAAGGTACTTCAACATTTGACTATATACGAAAGACCTCTCGTTGAACGTACCAGCCTAACAGTCCTCTGATTTTGTTTCCCAATAGCTTCCTATTTTTGAAAAGTATGAATTCCACGCCTGCACAGCAGATTCCAAATGAGGACTAACCAACTGCTTGTATAGAGCGTAACCGCTACATCCTTCGCAGAATAGTCTAATCTTTTTCCTGAAGATTCTTACCACCACGATTATAATTAACTTTAGCGTTTCCATGACCAATATACATGGCCTTATACACTTGTCAACATTAAAAGAGCGTTTGCCAATCCCACACTATCCGAGTCCCACTCTCTCTCCCAGTACAGTACCCTCCTCTCGATCGAGGTCCGAGAGCGAGTCATCGAAACCCCATGTATAAATTACGGTACATAATAAAATAGTCAAGCAAGAAGAATAAAATTGACATGCACGTCAAACAAACTATATAACCAATTTCCAACTTATTACTTAAAAGCTGTACCGTTTAGTCAATTAACAAATCCGAGATAGATCTCATAAAAAATAATGATGAGTATTAAAGGCTAACCATTGTTCCTGTTTTCAGGAACTAACGTAATGCATAAACAGAAACCTCTATAGATAGGCTAAGGGCTGATAAAAATAATGAGTATTAAAGGTAAACAAAGTTGAATCACCTAAGAGTAAAATTGTGCCATGAGTTTTGAATTGAGATGCAGGGGAGTGGACGATGTGGAGGGATGATTCCGCTCTCCTTTTGTAAAAAAGTGTATTTTTAGTTTCCTACGTGCAAGATCATGCTTGATTGTGGAACAGGGCATGTGTTTAAGGTGAGGTTTCTCTTTCCCCATCAATAAACACATCAGTGCCCCAACAGACTTTGAGCTTTGACCATCATGTAGAGTGAAGTCCGTAATGCTCAACTGTCCCCGCCTACGATCTCGTTACATCAGGGAGCTGCCACTAGTGGCAGCTCCCTTGTTATATCTTGATATACTATAGTGCACTATAGGTTATAATTGCATTGCCTGGTGTCATTTAACCCGTGAACTACCAAGTTTTTCGCTCTCCTTGGTATATCTGCTCACCGCGGAGAGCTAAAATTTGGGGTAATCAGCTCTGTGTCGAGGTCCGCGTGAGAGAGTAAGACGCCAACCGCACCGCTCCCTATGTCCAGACTGCTCAGGACAAGTCACTGTGGTACGAAAACATCATAACGTTTGGGAGTTATTTCACTCTTTAGGCCATGCAACAATTTACCCGTTCTGCCCGAAATGAGAAGAGAATTAAACCTCGCCACGAGCGATTTACGTTACGTTCACCTTACAATGTGAGCCAGGCAAGTTAAAATAAACATAACAAATAGAAAGAAAAATGCCACAGCCGCGTAGTCACTTCCATCCTAGATTAGATCAGCCCCCTACACTCATGTACAATTCATCAAAGAATGTCACGCGTTCGAAAATGTGTATACGGTACTCATTCTGACGAATTAGCATTTAAAGGCAACGAACATATTGAGCAATCACATACTTCACGTCTATTTAGCCCATCAAATTTGCATTCATGGGTCGCATTATCACACTGTTGAAGTATTGCAGTTGGAAGTAAGGATTTGCTGTTGCATCTCTGTTTTATGTTCTGACAACACGCTGCATTGTTGGCCACCGGAATTTTGCAATGTAAGTTACTAAAATATGGTTCAAATTTTAATAATGTAAGATATCCACGGTTGCATCCCGTTTCATGATCACTAGTGTTGGCGTCGTAATCATCATGTAGGACAACTGTTGCTAAAATAGAGGTGTATTTCCTAACATTGAAACTGTAACCCGCTCAAGTCAAAGTAAATCGATATTATCTTGGTTGTAGATACAGCTATGAATCTTGAACGGAGGTGTATCTGTGGTAATGATTCCGAGAGTCGCTTCTGGAAGATACGATCCAGTCCTTACGATAGATCCGGTGATATCCTGGGAGTCTGTTGCAAAAAGAGGAAATGCCAAAGAGAGTACTTCATAGATCAGTTTTTTGACGAAGATGACTATCAGATGACGTGGTCTGGACTAACGCTGACCATGAAAACACCAAGAAGATCGACCAGTAACCTCGTCTTCCAAGCTAGCTTAGACAGAGAACGTATTGAGACCATTGGTGCCCTACAGGCAGGTGACGTAATAATGTGGAGTAGATGGTACGTTGTTTGGCATTTCGGAGTAGTAGTAGAGGTATCTGAGGATACGTTTGATGTTATTCAATGGTCAAACGAGAATGTAAGAATGAAAATTATGAAAGTTTCCTTGGGAATAAAAGAGCTGGAAAGAGCTTTTAAAATTAACTACAATAATGCAGACGGTGGTGATGAAGATATCACTGACACCGACAGACGTCTTACGGTGGCTCGTGCGTATTCTAGACTTCACGATGAGGATAACAAAGGGTCCATAATCAGGTTGGTGAAAATGTCCGGTGATTATGAAAATGATTATGCGCTACTTAATGCAAACTGTGAACATTTTGCTACTTATTGTGTACAAGGTGGTGGTCAATGCTGCCAAACTACATGGGCAGCATGCATTTCGACAGAAACCGTTATTGCCGAATGGAGTCGCTTCGCGGCTAGTAGCCGCTTTGTTGCTACCGCAGCAACTGAGATTATCGAGAATCTCGCCCACGCTCCTGAAATATTTGGTGCCATTGCTGTAGTTGCAGTCCAAGGAGTATTCCTTGTAGTCACGTGGATTATTTTGAGCGAGTTGTTTCGAAAAGGCAAGATAACAAGGAAAGTCTATTGGCAAGAAGTGGGAAAATGCATAGGTGGGGTTTTAGGAGGCGCTAGTGCCGGTGCTGCGGTTGGTGCAGCACTGTGTGCTTTCCCTCTCCTCGAAATCGTCTTTGCACCATTGGCAGCTCTCTTGGGAAAATTCATTGGTGAGCAAATCGGATTCGAAGTATCGTTCGCGATCACCGAGAAAGTGATTGATCGCGATGAGAGAGCAGTAGAGAAAATTGGGGATCTGAGAAGGGGTGACCACATCGTCAAGATAAAATTCATTGGTTTATTTCGAACACATGCAGTATTCGTCGATATCGGAAGTAGAGAGGGTTACATCTCTGTAATACTGTTCAAAAAGAAGTATATAGCAGAGAAAGAAATCAAGTTTTCTGGAATACGGCGCATGGTCTATACGTCAGACGAAACTCTGGCTGACCCGGACACAGTCGTTAATGAGGCTGTCCGTCTCATAGCCAATCCAGCTCCTCGCGTAAAGAGTAGGAAAATGCAAATCGGCTATCTCAAAGTAGAGCGAGGTCTCCCGTTTTAATACCAAATGCGTTTACTGTTAATTAACTCTACAGATTACCAGCGATAAAATGTAAGGCAATAGCAGACACATGGGAATGTAAATATTAGCTAACCTATTTTGATATAGCCTTACTTATAGATTTGTTCATATCATCTGCCATGATTGTTGTTATCAAGTCTGGGTTCATTCATCAGTTCTAGGAGTGATCGGTGTCTAATAATATTGTTTTAGATTAAGTACCGTACCGTACGAAATCCGTTTATTAATCTCAGATAATCAGTTTATCGCACAGTTCAAATTATCTCAAAGCCTAAAAATTATGTTAAATAAAGCAGGTTCGTCAATGACAACTATACATCAACCAAAAGATAATTTTGTTGGGTATCTAGGAAATCCAGAAATATGGCTTCCTAAAAAAATATTCTTGGATGGAGTTGGATTTTTTTTAAATGTGTTGGTTTTGTTATGTAAATAGTTACTAATTAGCATACTTAGTCATACATAAAGACCCCCTCAAGTATTCATATCACATGAAAGAAAATTTTCCGGCTACATACAGACAACACGATTAGGCCTTTTGGGTAAATGGATCAGGATCTATTATTTTATTGGAAATGTTGTCTTTTTTGTTATGCAAATACAGCACCGGGTTGTAGTTGTAATATACGCTTGAATAGCAGTTGGGAGGGTTCGGTTGCATAGCAGGTGGACCCCTTACAAAAATGAGAAGAAAAGTGGACTGTACCGGTAGTCGTTTCACCACTAACGTGATGCAATGTTTATCAAGTTACAATAACCAAATATTTACGGTCTTCAACAGTATGTGACAATTGTCGATATAGCTAGTCGTCGATTTATAGTAAAACGCGACCTCTCTTCTATCAGCGCCGTCGGTTATTTCCTTTACTTGGGAGTTCTATCGATGTCACTGTAAACTCCGTAATATGGGATTCAAAGGATCCCTCAAACTACCGTAAAAAAATCATTAATTTCTTGTTTTACCCTCTATTGTGACATCTTCAATATGGCGAAATAAACTGATACCGGTTCTCCTTCAAACCGAATGGGGCGGAGAGATTACGTCTTATTTTTATTATAATATTTTTAAAACATTTTCATTAATGGTTAGGTAAAGGTGGGCTATCTGTCTCAGACACATAGTTTACCAGGGATCGTTAATTATGACTTGCTTTATGTATATTGCCATACAAGTGTATCACTTTGCTGACCTGAGTTCAGTTTCAATTATTTCTCTATAAACACCAATGTGTTTGACCAGGTGTATACTAACCGTGTTATTTACATTTTTCATTGATAAGTACGTTACTTATTTGGTACTTTTCATGAGTATATTTGTTTATCCTTTACTTGTTAATCTTTTTGTGATCGCGTTATGGTGTGACTGGCAGGTCTGTTAGTTTAAACCAAACAAATATTGTTTTGGCTCGTTTTAAAATTGTTATCCCTTCATTTAGAGAAATATAGAATGGTAACATTAATTAACAAAAGAATCTATAAATAAATATTTAGTAGTTGGTCGGTTTCGAATGAAACTCGACGGCGAAGCAGCAACGAATAAGATAGCACGATGAGATGTTTCTGTAACTAAGTTTATGCTTAGATCGATAGTAATTACGATCTTACGTGATGGGTATAGCCTACCCTTGTACGAGTAGTCTGCGTTCGACTATCTAATAAAGAACCGACAATGGCGGCGTAGACCCGAATCAATTTCTACCAATAAAAGTCAAAGAATCTAAAGCAATCGTCTCGTCCTTATTATCCGCTCGTCAAAAAAAGACTGAAACAAGTTGGAGGGCTCGACATTAGAATGGGAGGAGAAATAAAATAGTTATTTTATATATTTGCCAACGTAATTAACTCGGTGTTCATGCCGAGTTATAATAGTATACATTGATTTTGAACGTATCGTCGTTGTGTCATCATTCTTACTATCGTTTCGTTTTGTTGTATAAAATTAAGTAAGAATGTGTACTACATACTACTTGTTACGAAGGAACAATGCATCTCTCTGGCCAGTCACGGTGATCTAACCTGGATGCGCACACCCTCGGTGCCTCCCGTCAGTCTGTTTATTGGCCGATAATATAGTTTATCGACTGGGAAACAACGGGCATGCAACCTATACTATATGGCAGAGATAACCAGTGGTTTAAATGAAATGAAAATTTTGGTGATGATGCATCGACTATCCTGTTTTACCTATTTATTGATCGCTTGGCTTGCTGAATTCGTGAATGGCGCTAATAGACGAACACTTTTATCGGCCAAGGAGCAGCGGCTGAGAAACTTGATCAAAAGGTGTCCTGCAAATCCCTATATCTTGGGGAAGTGATCTTTATCTCCGATACAAACAAACCAATGGCGGCCTCTTATATGACTGAATTAAAACTGTGGCCGTAACCATCATAAAAGATTTTCTGACAGCAAGCCGCTACGAATATGTGTGGACATGGTCGGACTCATCAGATATCGCTTATTCGGACTCGTCATATATATATATAAGTTCCCAAACACGAAACCCATGGGCAAAGTTTAAACTAACAAACGGGTTCCATGTACGCAATTGTATGCTTTTGTGAGCAAGCCCTAGGACAACAATATCATGTGAACAAGTCATGGGTGAACAATACATCCTGGGGGCAAGACATGGGACAACAGTACCCAGCAAGCAAGTCGTGGAACAGTAGTATCCCGTGAAGTCGTGGGACAGTAGTATCCCGTGAAGTCGTGGGACAGTAGTATCCCGTGAAGTCGTGGAACAGTAGTATCCCGTGAAGTCGTGGAACAGTAGTATCCCGTGAAGTCGTGGAACAGTAGTATCCCGTGAAGTCGTGG
>JAODAG010328222.1:0-11018 GCA_027574785.1 Orphnurgus asper | reverse complement strand
ATATATATATAGGACGGCCCACACTGCTTAATGGTGGGGCAATGTCTTCCAGCTTCAGAGCCATGCGCAGCATTTTATGTGGCACTACACCCGCCCAAATGATCTAGCTTTAGCAGTCCAATCGAAATAGGAAGTTGGGGCTGAGAAGTGGGTCAGTTTGATTTTGAAGCCGTGGCATATTATAATAATGCTGCCGTTGTTTGGTTTAGATCGGGCCATGTTCTTTCTTGGGAGGGTCACTTTCTTAAAGACCATAAAGTACTGCATCCGCGCTGAGAGACAGTAATTATTACCAAACCAATTTCACTCAAATATGACGCTCTCCCTTAATGGGACAACCAACATTAAAGAGTTTCTTCTCCTTTTCAAACACAGGTAGAGTTCACTGGTTACAATATCTCAATTTTATTTGGTTAAGATTTTTTATTTATTTTTTGATAAATATGCATATTGACCGGTAAGTGATTGGTCACTAGTATCAAAGTAGCATTATATTAACATATCTGAATAGTAATTAGTGTAGTGTAGTTAGTAGTAATTAAGTGTAGTAGTACGTGAATAAGTGTTTGGGTTAGGCCGGGTTGCCGCGGCCCAAGTTAACCCTATCAGTATTTTTTCAAAACAAAAAGATCGGTACATATAACAGGCTCCTCAGCGTCTTCCATTATTTCTGGTAACCTGTGAATATTAGTGTTTGTTATTATTCGTTATTGGTATGACTCAGATCAATGAGGTGACATCAATTAAGTCGTAACCAGTGCGCATCGACCCTCCAAACATGATGCATAGAGGTTATACACGTCTGCATGGAAAGGCGGGAAGCCTATCCGAGTTTCAAGTGGAGGAGTAATGGCCAGGTAGAATTGAACTTGGCGCCCAGGAAGCATGATGTGGCTTCTGGTGGGGGCCAGTGATCGAGTCATCCCTTAGAAGGGATGGAGGCCTCTGTATCAATATGGAGACGATTGTTAGTTTTATAATCAGCATAATTTATACGTTAGTCATATGATGACTAAAATCGAATCAAATTCATGTATTCCCTTTACGCCAACTTAATTAAGGGTGGTATACTGGACTTGAAGTCTGGAGATCATGATGTAAAGTGCGGTGACGATGGTTTACAGACGCCCGGGTAAAAATCTCATCTGAAATTTTATCTTCAAGGAATTAAGTTGAGTAGCCCGATTCCGACAACCTTCCTAATTTAGACGATTATTAGTCCCTGAGGGTTTGCAATATTTTATTCGTTCAGTCTATTTGCGCGTTATGTATCGTATAATACAAAGTCAAGTCAAGTAAGTTACCCTAAAGTTTGTTTACAACTGGTGTCTATGGCCCATGGATGATGTCCACATTTGTTTCCAACTTTCAAACCCTTATTAAGGCGACTTGTATTCAAGATCACGGTTAATTTTGTTCATTCCGACCTATACCCTCCACTCCGAGAAGGCGTTTCGATTCGACATCATGCAGGGAACGAGTTCGCTACTCTGCCTGGACTTCACATACATTGTTCAATCAGTATGTGTTAGCGCGCTGAAATACAATATGAAATCCCGAGTTTGAATGAAGCAAGTTCGCGTGGCCAATTCGATTTGTTACAACAAAAAACACAAAAAAACAAAATCCATTTTCCTTTCCTACTTTTGATTTTGCTTTCCTACTGTACAGGCTTCATCATACAGTTTTCATCATCCTCCGATACTGTTTCGTCGACCGACGACAGGCAAATGACAGGAAAATAAAATACATACACAATCCACAAAATGTTACCCGATACTAAAAATGTATTCCTTTTAGGTCTACTCCTCGAGATCGGCATACCAGAGAAATTAAATAATCTAATCGAAAAAAAATAGTTAAAAGAAAAAAATAGGCCGAAATGTCCACTTAAATTCTCTTTATTTCAAAGAAGACATTTTGTATTCAATTGCACAAGGTTCAATAAATAATTTCGCTGGGAGGCTCTAATATCACATGAAACACGGCAATTAATTTCAACTGAATGTGACAGAAATTTTGATAGTTTTCAAGGCAAGAGAGCAGTTTCCTGTGTTTATACAGACAATCATTGTTTTAGATGCACACTGCCCTGTATGATGAAGCATTTTAGCAAAAACAGGAACAAGACAATTTGGAGGGGAAAAAAAAAAATTCGACTGGGATCTACGAAATAGGTTTTGCAATGTATCCTGTTTTAGGGGAGAATTAAGGCCTTTGATGGATATAACTGATCGTGAATATTAAATGCTGACTGGCTAACCACTGACTCTACAGTTAGATATTAGCCATCTCCAAGTAAAGCAATGCAATAAATTAACTAATCGACATTAATCTGCTCTATAATTTTGTAAGACTTTCCATCATCTCGCAAAACTACGATTAATTAATGTAAAGCATACCATTTTTTAAGCCAGAGATCCAATATAGCAACAAAACACATGTACCAGTAAGACAATTACAAATATTATCTGAGCAGTTGGTTTTGAATAATACCCTTGTATTGTTAAGTACTTCATATATGAGTACCTAATATATAGTACGTACATGTATAGAATATTTTCTGTAAAGTGCTCAAATATTGGGTCAAATTTATTAGTAGATGTACATGTGTAAAATCCCTTGACATCTACATTATACACACATATATTTGAGGTGGTCTTTATATATATATAAAGTATAAACCTTTTTTAGTTATGTAATGGACAGCTTTTGTTCATTTGGATACGAGATACCGACCTGTAAAATAATGGTTCATATTTATTTCAGGGCTGATGCACAGACAAGTTCATTATATCCGTAGCTTTCACTGATATATTTGAAGCAAACAAAACGCTAGGCTTTATCTTCTGATAAATTTTCATGCATTTCATTGCCAACTGACATAAAACATATTTTTTCTTAGGACTTTGCAGAGGTCATCAACCTTTCTTTTAACCTGCTCTGATAAAGATAACGATGATGATAATGATACATCTTTTGGCCTTCCTACAGCTGACTGAAGTACACTGCAAAAAATAATCAGTTGTACCTTACACACACTGCTATAAAACTAAAGATCTCCCTTATACCAACTGAAAGACAAAACCATTCACTTAAATTTCTACCTCCAACGCAAGCTAAAAAACAAAAAATATTATGTAAAACAAATCCACGTATGAAACGAGCAAGCACCCTTTACCAAATGATAACCGCATTAAGTTTCTTCATTTTATGAATAAACCGCGTGGTTGAAATGGTTTCGCTCCTCGGTTCCGAGCAACTTAGAGGCAGCCTCTATGGAACCACTTTTTTTCAACATTCGACATCGAACGCGTTTGAAATTCAATATCAACCATAAATATCAAAGAGATTTAAAAGTCAGTCCCTGTAAATGACGTTTTCCCCTCCCCCCTCCCACCGACGAATACATGCCATGGATGATCTCACATACACTTACAGCTTTCACCTGTCTGCTTTTTCACCGTAGCAGAAATGCAAATTACACTTATAAGAGGTAATCCTACAGAGAAAGAAAGATACTTCGTTCTGTGCCTATTTTGGAGGTTCAGTACTGGTGGTGATGGTGGCAATTCTTAGTATATTCACCAGTTTGCAGTCCGATAAATATTTCAATTCCTTATCTTCGTTCGAGCAAGAAGTCTACGAAGATGCCTCGTCAACTACGTGCAGTAATAACTCGCTGTAATTGTAGGTTTGTGGCATGATCTTAGCCTCTTAATAAAAAAAAATAAAAAAAAGTTTAAATAAAAGTTTAGAGTTATAACAGAAAGGTGCCCAAATCAATAAAATCTAATTTCTTGTACCACGCCTTTGCTCGCTACTACTTCAGGTCGTCGGGGCAATCGGGCTGCTTCGTTGGATGAGCGGCAACGAACGCTTCGTGTTCACTTAAAGATGAGTTTATCCTTGAAATGATAGGAAATGGGGCCATATCCACTTTAAATCTGAAACGAAGAAACGAAAAAAAAATGAAAAAAAAAACGTCCAAAGAGTAATCAAACTATGCTGAAAATATCATTTACTCAGAGCTCTAGCTCATTGAAAACTTCAATAGGAGAGGGTACATTTTAAAATAAAAAAATCCATCCTAAGGTTGTTGACCCCATCAATAATCACCACTTCTTAGGTGGAGCAGTTCATGTGCAATCCACAATTAAAATCCAGGATAAATTCAGTGGTTTGGCAATTACGGATAGAAATAAAAATTCGGAACTCCCATATACAACTGATGTTAAATCTATTAATTACACAAGTTTGGAAATAAATTGGAGTTATTATTGGTTAATCTTATCTCTCACTCAGATGTCAAGACCAGGGGGGGGGGGGGGAAGGTGGGAATTGTAATCAAACGGTGCCGGCCCTGGCCAGAAATTAAGGTAAGGGAAATGCTACATTTGTCGTTCTTTGGCATATCGCACATCGTAGCTTTCTACGAGAATACAAAGAAAGCCGGGAATTCCCTTGCGAAAGACATCAATCTTTGAAGAAATTTACGTTTGGCCAAAGAGGACTCGCATCCCAAAGTCACAAAGTGAGGTCCTTTTCTCGAGATCGTGAATTCCCAAGCTACTTCTGCGAGATCCCTACTTGGCTCCTCCCTCTTCATGAATAATAATCAATCATGTGTAGTGTAGTGAATGTAATGTACTGCAAAATAAATAATGACCTAATATATCTTGAATGGACACCATCGGAAATTTCAAGCTGATGTACTTGGGATTCCCCCCCCTACGTGGGAATTCCCCGACGTTGCACAACATCGAGGCAGTCTTCATTCAGGAACGGCTGCAGCAGAGACGTCATAGAAAGCATCCAGAAGGTGATTAGCTATAACGTTTACGGGTACTCATTTGGGAGGAGGAAAGTACATGGAGAGGTGAAAGTATACCCAGGTCATATCAGGTCATGCTAAAATTTGACTACAAGAACTGTTAATGGCTACATCACACAGCCATGAACCATCACACAGCCTGAACTGTGTACAGGAGGACTAGACGGCTATATCCAATAGGCTGTCAAAAGAACAAATTCCGCCCTTCACGAGAATCGTCTAGTGTATGTTCTATGTGCTCTCAATATTCAATTCATTAAAAGTAGCTTTAACTCAACATAAAAATATTAAAATTCATCCGGCTTCTCTGGGCCCCACTTCCAAGACAGTGGCATAGTCTAAAAAGCGATGGGCAGCCACTCCCCCTCCCCCCCCCCAATAACAGAGTATGGCACCAGTTTTTATCGTTGGCAGGGGGATCCATCCCTCCGTTCGATTGAACCCTACCCAAGTTCCTCCAATCAGGAAGAGATTGCACATAGGCGACTCCAAAACAGACATCGGAAACTGGCCACGTCTCTACCTCGGTCTAAACTCAAATCTCAATTGGGTAGGGTAAGGATGCTTTTAACCGCATAGTGATATTTGGCAGCGTGTCATAAATTTGGTCGAAGTCTGTGGTATGGTGGACGGCTTCAAAAGGAGAGCGAGCAGGATAAGGAACGTTTCTATGTTTGATTGAACTCGCTGGAGAAGCTAACAGGATAAGCACCGTTTCTATGTTTGAGTGTACTCGCTGGAGAGCTTAAAGGATAGCTAACAGCTAAAGCAACGTTTCTATGTTTAAGTGAACTTGCTGGAGAGTTTAAAGGAGAGCTAACAGCTACAAGCAACGTTTCTACGTTTGAGTGAACTCGTTGGATAGCTAACAGCTAAAGCAACGTTTCTATGTTTAAGTGAACTTGCTGGAGAGCTTAAAGGAGAGCTAACAGCTAAAGCAATATTTCTAAGTTTGATTGAACTTGCTGGAGAGCTTAAAGGATAGCTAACAGCTAAAGCAACTTTTCTATGGTTGAGTGAACTCGCTGGAGAGCTTAAAAGGAGAGATAACAGGAAAAGCAACGTTTCATTGGAGAGCTTGCAGGAAAGATTACAAGGTTCTCTCCTTGGTCATTTAGCGAGGGTACATCCTGGGCTACTGGGAGCACCTATTCCGCTTAACAGTGAACGAATATACCGGTAGACGACGTTACCTGCCAGCATTGTACACCTGGGGGACGAGACAGAGGTCTGCCATGGTTATATCATCGCCAACGCTGTACTTCCCAGCAGTATCAGCCAGAATTATCTCCAAAGCTTCAAAGCCCTCTTTGATGTATTTCTGTCCCCACTCGAATTTCTTGTCAGCTCCGACGTGGAGTAGGACTTTCAAATTCTGCAAGAGGCAGAGAGGATGTATATAATTCGCTGATATACATTTCTCAATTTTGATATTTCCAAATAACACAGAAAGGATCTTTTTTCTGCTTATTTGCAAATTCATCGTTGACAAAAGAGCCTCCTGTGAAACCCTCTGAGTCTACTGGTGAAATTAACGTCACATTTCCTTCAACAATGGCACTACAGACAATGTCACCAAACTTAGTAGAATTACTACAGCTTGAAGAATCCTTTGTGAATGATTACAGCCATCATTCCTTCGTCAATTTGTGAGCAGTAACAGTTCAACCATCCGTTCTTTCAAAAGTGGTACTTACTTACTCTCCCGATTCTATTACGGTTATTCCTATATTGCAAACATACATCCATCCATTCAGCTATCCATGTATGCATGCATCTATGCATGGGTGTAAGGGTGGGTGTAAGAGTGTGTATGGATGTATGTATGCATGTACTGGAATATTTCCACACATGATACCAAGCCTGTGGCTGTTGCTGTTTATAACCACCAACCACCCATAACCCAACGATTACGACTCACCTGCAATGGCTGGATTCCCGAGTTGATGATTTCTGATACTTGTCGTACCTGCACAAGTTAGATATAAGACGGCTTCGATGAATTTAAGTTTACCTCCCGGGAGCAGAGTTTTTTGTTTTGTTTTATCATCGCAACAACCTTTGGGACGGGCCTAATTTACCCAAGTAATTAGAATTACAGTTAGGTCTCTACCTTTTACACGAGGAGAATAATACTAGTCAGCCTTTAGGTTAATACGTCACCATATCGAACATTTTATAATAACAACATATTGAATCGGAAATAGAACTCTGTACTTTTTTTCGGTGACACAAAGTAGTAGAGAATGTCAAGATATGGGTCTTTTATTTGGAGCGACCTCTTGCTATTAATCAAATAATGGAAGACTCTGGACGACATATCAAGTTTGAAAAATTGATTTTAACAATTACAGTTCAAAATAAACATAGGTAGGATGTATATACAAACATTTGTATGAACCACCTGCAGGCAATGGCAAACAACGTTAGTAAACTGTGGCGCTCTCAACCGTCGGTAACGTTTGCGTGTTCGTTGCACCGTTTCATGCGTACGTAACTTCGCATGTACGGTAGCCGACAGCTCGCTACACCGGAAAGTGAGCAGCACGTGTGTGTGTGTGTGCGCTAGGGTTTGCCAGATGACGGGATCGCGCCACTTGCAGATTCTCCTGTAATTGCTGGAAACCTCGTTGTTGTCGCAGATAAATAAATGCGTAATACAAATGCCCAAATATGCTAGAAAAACGCTAAGGTGGGGTGGGGTTCCCTGATACATTAACAACTGATTGTCCAGTTTATACTGTAGAGATTTTTTTATGAGATACGTCAGTTAGATTCAGGGAGAATCAAATTCTCTTGTGGCTTTCCTTCAGCATTTTACAGGAAGTACAGGAATTTGCAGGTGGACATACAGATTTGTCCTTCCAAAAAAGAATACTCTTATAACTTACAAGGCATCTCATCTTTGGATCTTTCGGTAAGAGGGCTGGGCCGCCTTTCGTCTCATCCAGGTATTCGATGATTGGAAGCTACAAAGAGGAAGAAAACAACATCCAAACATCCGCCGATTCGTTGTTCTCTAGCCGAGCGAGAACAGTGAAGTACACACCCGGCTGTACGCTGCAGCCTCAAATACAGCAACAAAGTTTTTCGGTCTGTCACTCGTAGAAAGCTTAAAGGCTGGATGTGCACGTTTTCCGATCCTGGAAAGCAGCTTGACCATTTTTACAAGTAGGTCACAGTTCTGACATGGTGACCTAATTGCAAATGACTCGGGTAGACTCGTACCTTTGCTGATACTCGTCATGCGAAAAAGATTTGGTATGTAAAAAAAAACTATAAAAAAAACACATATATATATATATATATGGATCATAATTCTTCGGCGTTTGATGTTTTTATTATTCCCACGTTTTCATTACAGGCAAGCATCATGTTTAGGGGTACATGGGATTACCCGGTGCTCTACTTACCCATCTCTTACACCCTCTCCAGTGTAGCATCCCATACTCAGAAACTCAGATTTATACTTTCCCAAACTGGAACCTTGTTTTGCATGGAAGGGGTTTCCTTTTACTACTTCGCCTCAATTTGCACGAAGTATCTTAACCGTTTGTCGTAATTAGCGCTTGTGTAACAATGTTACCATTTTTCAATCATTCAGCGTAGCTAGGCGGGTCTAGCCTACGCACAGTATCCTCTAGAGAATTCGATATAGTGAGAGGTGGCAAGTATACGACTAGTAAAACCCCAAACCAGCCAGTCTTGGGGATTACCCGGCGTAATATTGCAGATCAAAGCCAAACATCATCCATGACAGAGAGACCTACTCAAACAACCGAGGACCAAGTACGGTCTACCAATCAAATGGACACCACACCACAACTCACCCGCCGCCCCCCCCATATTAAAGAAGTATATATCAATGCATACATACTCACCGACTGGCTCAATAATACTCCGTCAATTTGCAGCGAAGGCAATTGGGCCATCGGTGCCAGTCCATGGTATTGATCTTGCAACTGGAGGGCGACGAACAGAATATAAATTGGGGAGGGTCGACAACAAAGTCGGTTTACAGTGGTAACAGTCGGGGTGAGAGGACCTACGGCAGTAGGACTTCGACAAAAATACGCACGGTGAAAATACTACGACTTGATGGATACAATCTGATGTCAATTATTTGCATTTTTTGCAATATATATATATGTATATGTATGTATACATATATATATATATTTATATATATATTTATTTGTCATTTATAAATATATATTTATTTGTCATTTATAAATATATATTCATATCTATAAATATAAAAAAATATTTTGTTAAAAAGGATTTAAAATACTTCTCGTCACAAATACCTGTTGTCCTTTCAATAAGTTAACGGCTTTGTATTCATAGGCTATTCCTTTCAAAGCCAATGCTGGTGAAAAAAAGAAATTTTAAATAATAATATAGATGTTTTACAAGGGGTGCTTGTTCACAAGGGTGGAAAAAGATTGTTCGGTAGTAACTATAATCAAATAAACATCAGGCTAAATTACCGAGGTGAATGCTCATCGCTGGACTGGAAAATCAAAACTAAAAACCAAAAGTGACTGCAGTTTTCAAATTTCATTCCAGTATAAATGACAAACTGGATGAAACCAATGCACAGAATGAATGAACTCTGTAACAGCTAATTTATTGCCTTAAATGGGCATGTGTGAGATTCGTTTTTGCAAACATAACTGTTTAGTACTTTAGTTACCGTGATACGTATACAGCTGCTTGAGACTGAAATGTTAAGACGAGTTAACCCTTTTTTCCCCCTGTATCGTCAATCGTTCGCGAGACAAATTTAAAAATACAAACAATGTCTTGTGACCTGGTGAGAGTAGCAGCAGTGAAGCTGTTTTCACTCGCTCACACAGGGATCGACACTGTGCTGTTACCCCGATAGCCTTTTAGCGGTCCGCCGACGAGATACATATGCCATGGCTGAGGTGATGGTCACACGCAATCGAACGTGGGCCGGGCCACCATATGTGAAAATTGCAAGCCTGATCGTACAGTACACGACGGTGGCCCCGAGCTACATGATGCTGCTATGGAGTCTACGCATAAGGACAAGTCCATGATACCGCATGCTGAATACTTGCGGGTTAACTTTTTGACGTGGACCGACTCTTTTTTTACTTTCTTTTTGACAATTCTGCTGGTATGGTCTCTGGAAATTTGCAGCTATATTGTCCATAACCGATAACCAAACTAAAAGATGTGTGGGGAGTGTTCTGCATAATTATTCCCAATTAGCATATATATTACAATTACAGTTCAGCCTCTAGAAACATTTGTACCTCAATCTTATGTCGGGTATACCACTCGATCCTACCAGCTAATGAACGAGAGAATTGTTTGGTGTTTGTGAGAAAATTTTCTTTTTCAACTTTAGTTTGCTTATAGGATCGACTGATATCTGGACAAGAGACAACATTTCAAATCAAAATGCTAATATAACAGTAGATGCAGTAATACAGGTCCCTTGGATTACATTTAGAGACCTTTGCAGCTGTACTACAATCTTTAAATAAGTCAATGCTTAATTTAATAAATAAGTCATAATTATGCTTATTATACAGTATGCAGGTTGTATCTTACCTATCCTCACCCTCCATGAACAGGTGCTACGAAAGTAGGAGTAAAGCACTGGCTGGATGGAAGGAAATTGAGAGGTTTCAATCGTACGCAGTTGAACGACAGCTTGTCTTACATACAACCTTACACAGCTAGTCCTGACACCAGGTGTGCTTAGAAGTAGAAATTCTGATGTTTTTTTAAATTTAGGACAGGAATTTGTGGTTTATGGAAATTTGTTGACTGGTACATAAACAAAATAAATTCACACAAAACAAGGAATATGCCATTTGACAAAGTATAAACCACTTAAGACTTATGCCAAACCTTCAAATGAACATTTCCAAAAAGCTCAGTATATCAAAATCCAAAGTGAACGAAACCAGCATACTTCTAAGTGTAATGTTTAACATTAGAAGTAGCATATAATGAACTTATTTGGGTGCAGCCCAATTTGTTTTCTCTCAAGTCGTCCTTACAATATTCTGACTGCAACTTGTAACACGAAGTCAATTGGCATTCATTCTTTTACATATAGTATATAATATAGATAATAAGGATCAGAAAGGACAATGTCCTCATAAAGGATCCTGAACCACAAAAACCCTAAATTCTACCAATA
>JAODAG010328200.1:0-11018 GCA_027574785.1 Orphnurgus asper | reverse complement strand
AGTCTATATCTCTGAAGTGCATCAGAATTTGTTAGTCTGGAAGAAAAGTGGTATGTTAATTAATTGGTAGGAGGAAACAGTTTCCAAGAATTATTAAGGAATTAAATTTATTTATAATCTGACAGTGATTCATTTTGTCAAATGTGTGGTTAATTGTCTTGATATTTTTGTTTGGTGGCATTAGTTTATAGATTGCTACTTGATTCCCCAATTTCCCAAATTTTGATTGGTTGCTTCTGCAATGCTTGCATGTTATTGGTCAGATATTTACACCAAGTTCTATGTATTTTAGGTTGGTAGCAGGGACTAAGGTTCATTTTCACTATCTTTCAGTTTGAGAAGAGTTCACTTTCAGAGTTTGCTTTTAAAAATTTCATACATTATGATGATTATGAAATGATATGACATTTATTGGATAGTTTAATAGACATTACATTTCCTAGCACTGTAATTAGATTAGGTAGAGATCCAGACAAACTGTACTGGTATTTAGTTTTATTATTAATTAACTGCTTTTGATCATAATGACTGATTAAATAACATCAAATTTAAGATTATTTTCTTGACAATAAGCTTGTTTCTTTTACTATCATATCGAGATGTGATGATGTTGAACCCCACGGCGATCTATTGAATTCAAAAATAAAAAGTTCGGTAGTAACATTATCAAGGTCACTAAATTATTTTTACGACACTAGCCTCCTAAAATGTGCATCCTTTAACATTTATTTTTTATATGTATTTACGATTTAGAAAGGGTTGTAAGCATTTCTTAATTTTTTTTCCATTATCATTGTATTCCTATATACATTTTAATGCGTCAGTCCGCGACCGTCAGTCCGCGACCATACTTCAGTTTACATTATATTGTTGATAAAACCATTTAATTGATTTTCACTTAAATTTCTGTGCAAGTTCTTTCATTGAGTGTCAATCCTCTTATTACGTGTAGTTGTTCAGATATATACTAAATAGATTTATTAGAAATTAAGAAAAACTTAAATTATGACAATACCTCATTTTTCAATCGTCAGTCCGCGACCATAACTATTATTATAAATAATGATGATAATCTAGATGATAACAACTTTTGAATTCATGAAATTTAAATAACTTTATTAGATTCGAGAAATGACTACAAAGAGATTTCATAATCAATATTGGTTAAGTACTTAATTAAATGTTTTTAGTGGCTACAAAATGTCAGTCCGCGACCACGGAAATGCCCATAATTGTATTTTCCATGTTCCCTTCCTCAAGGCCTGAAAAGGGTTAAATTCTCTTAAATAAACAAAGCAGTTGGGTCAATGACAACTACATCAACCAAAAGATAACTGTATTGGGTATCTAGGAAATCCTGAATCCAGAAGGATTTAGAGCTAATTATGTATGCAGATCAGATGATTTCTGTAAGCAGTTTTCCTGTTTACCCCCATAACATAGCCGATCGTTATAAAGCCTATGGTAACGCTAGCCTACACCGGCCGTTACATAGCAAACATACCTCCAATAAAATCTCTCCGTAGAAATGAATCCATTTCTTGAGGTTCCACCACAGGCACGAGGGCACTTACAGCCCCTAAATGTTCTCCTTCTTTCCTTCCTTCTTGTGTACTTTGACCTACTTCATCTTTATCGCAAAGTAGTAATTAATAAGTAACCGTATAACTTTGTACAGTACACTTTACAGTGTGTGTGTAGTGTATTGTATTACAATTTGTAAACATTGAATTTGAAAGCGTACATGCCTAAAGCGGCGTACAGAATATATGTATTAGATCGCGCTCTTTCGCTGAACTGCTCTAACCTCATACGGAGAATTTCCTTGGCGTGCCAATAAGACAAAAAACGGACCTCGTTCTGTAAAATCGCGAATTTTAAATGATCGCACATTTTGGTGCGAATTTCGTCCAAAATATGGCTAATTGTGGGGTAATTTATGAAATTATTCAATTTAGTGTCATACGTAGGCCCAAATGTCATGTTAAATTGAGTTTTAAGCTTTCAAGGATACAAAAATGGGTAGGGCTTCCCAAAAAAAATATTCTTCGGGATGGAGCTGTATTTTTTTTTTGGGGGGGGGGCAGTTTTTTCATGAAAACACAAATACGTATTAGCATAATTATGAAAAATTCGTACATATAGACCCCCCAAATATATCCAATAAAAGGAAAAATGGATAGAAATCTATAAGTTGTTTGTGACATTTTCCGTTGGTGCCTATTTTTGGTGCCTATTTGGTACCTATTTATCCTTGCAAGTAGATCCTGATTAATCAATATAATTTTCAGCTATGCTTGCATTATTACAATAACTAGTGTGGCTAAAACCTGGGCCTCAAAATATCTTCCATTTCCATTTAAAAATTGAAAATTGAGTCAATTTCAAACTATTTTGTCACCTCCGAAATCAACGCATTTGGTAGTCTTTCTTTAAATGAACAATAATGTTTTTACATTTAACTTACTAAAATGTAATCTATCTCCTAACATTTCCTAAATTTGAATAAAACCTGTGAAGGTATGTTAAGTAGTTTTACAGTTTGAGAGATTCTTAAGTTTCCGTTAACAAGTGTCACCTCCGAAACTCTCCCTCACATTCGATTAGATATGTGAGCTCTATTTATCCAATAAAAAGCTATACTTGGCCAAAGCCCATGTTTCAGTAATTTACTACTGGTACATGCAACAAATATGATAATATCTTTTGATAGGTTCCATAACATCAATGTAATATAAAAATATATATATTGTTTCGGATGTGACACAATTCTGTTAACATTACTTTTCATGTTTTACTTTTGGGATAGTACATCAAGAAATATATGTCAGGGTACAGATGCGTGGTTATTAAACCATTCAGTTTGATGTGTATACATAGTATTATTGCATTGCAAGTAATATACTGGAAAACAGTCATAGACATTGACTTGCAGTGCGTTAAAAAATCACATGTAAGGGAGGTCAAATTTTGTAATATAACGGGAATATTCCTTTTTCTTTCCGAAGGTAGGATTCAATCAAAATGGCTCAAAAACAGACTGAAGCATTGAATGATTCCAAGAAGGAATCACGCTACGCTGAAATAGTCGATGAGACTGATCTACAGGTTTGAATCAGAGATATCATGCAATCAATATTTAGCGAGTTGTCGTGTGGTACAATGGTACAATCTCCCTTATAATCGTTTGTAACAGGACTTCCACCACAGTCCCTTTTGGGTAACGCAGAAGGTTTATTCGGGAAGCCAAAACCAAAACGAACCCCTTATGGCAGAAAAACAATGTTATAGAACAATAATTCAAAAGTTTACTGTAGAGTTACATTGTTTTGTAGGGGAGGGGGTGGGGTAGGGAGCGGTTAAGGCACATTGGTTCTTTCTTGGATGGCTTTCCTTAAAAGAGGCTAGCTTACAGTTTGTTGTTGTTGTTTTTGCCAATTTTCAGCGTCTTGCTCCACGAATTACGGATTGGAAGAAACTAGCCAATAAACTTAACCTGACAGACGAAGAAACTTTCAACATCGCAGCTGACAATTTTGGGCCAACTATAAGTCACGCGGAAATTGTTCTCCAGATGCTTTTAAAATGGAAAAGAACAAACGGATCATATGCCACGGTTGGAAGATTAGCTCAGGCGTTGGCAGCTGCTGGCAGAGATGATCTGGCACCGACATTGGAGGAAAACCTCAGATAGGATAATAATAAGGTGTTTCTTGTGATTTGTGATCATTTTTAATACATTGTTAAACATTACAAATAACATACAGCAAATGATTAATTACATAACTGGAATCATTCTTACTGTATAGCATCTAGGTTATGAGACAGCATATCGTCATCAGTCCAATATGCCAATAAGTCTATTTATGCCGATATCACAAATTTTAAATAGTTTGATACATTTTATATAATAGATTTACTCTGTGATAATCGTTCAGAAGTTTGTAGTTTGCATATTAAGTGCATTATTGTTGTCAGGAATAATTAGTAGACTTCAGTAACAATAGTTTTCAATCATGGGACGTTTTATCTTTGCCAATAGTGGTGTCATTTTAGTGATCGTTACGTTGTATACACTGGAAATAATCGGTGCAAAATTCACTGGAATTCCTACGCAAACCTGCTGCAAACGTCCATTGCATTGAACTATAATAGTACCAGCCCATTTTTACACGAGTGTGCCTCGAATTTACCCCGTCCCTTTCAGTCGTTCTACTTCCAGGACTGTTATGAAAATGCCCATTGATTGTACAGTACTTTCACGCGGTGTTACAGGCGGTTAAAGCTAATCAAGCGAATACAACTCTTGGACCTAATTAGCGAAATGTTAAGGCATGGAGACCATTCATTGTACAAGTGTATGGTGCCAAGTGATGTGTCCTGTTTTATTTTTATTGCAGCAAATGCCAACTAACCAGATTCCCAGCCCCAATCATGTATCGATTGGACTGCCAAGGGCAAAGTTAAAGTACCGTACCTCATGTACGAGTATAAAATTCCAGTTACAAATGCAGTACTGATATATGTATCTACAGATATGATAGGTTTAGCGTGCACGTGTAACGATATAATTAACATTATACCTATACCACAAGAACGTGCTTATAATTACAAAGAGGATATATCACACTTATTATTTGCACTTGTACAAGAACTTTCGTTTTGCATGTTTGACAAGCTTTTGAACTTTGTCCGTTTAATTTAAAATGCACTAACCGCAAGTCCTCATAATTTTCTTTCGTTTTGTTGTAGAACAATTTAGTGTTGTGTTGTATCTCATGTTTGCATTTTCTAAGTTTCATCGCGTTACCGCGATTCCATGTCTTCATGGTCCCACCAATATTTCCCCCTTTTGTGGTTTACCAGCATAATGGATTCAGTTAGATAATAGATATTGAGTTAATTTGTTAAAAGGGAATAATTTGTGTTGCATTAAGTTACGGTATAATTTACGGTTGCTGACCGGCACTAAATGCCCTATATTGTAACTACATGTGAGAGACTTAAAACCTCCTTCATAGTTAGTACCTTTCAACAATCACGACCACAATAATCGCCTATCCATTGGACACAGTCTATCTAATTTCAGATTTCAATCATGGGACCATACCCCGTTCAGGTGAAGATGGGGATATGGTCGGTTGTCTTCCTCAAGTCCCAAAACTTGTTGAGGAAAGCAGATTTCTACTATGAAGACGTATAAGATCCCATACAGGCTTTGCCGATGGTTCGATGATAGGGGATAACCCTATTTCGAGACTAAAAATTGAGTTCAAAGGAATGGCTAGTTCCAGACCTCGTGAATAGAAGCTTGCTCGTTCGTGGTTTATTTCAGCGGTGTTACTTAAACTCAATCATCCTCCTGTCGAGCCCATAGGTGACTCACCATCTTTAGTCTCTTAAGACTCTTTTCCTAGTTGCAGTTACTACACCCAGGAAAAGAAGTTGCTTGCAGGCCTTGCCCATATGCCAGGGCCATTTGAGACTGTTTCTGGATGTGGACTTCATCTCGAAGAATCATACTCAATGTATTTATGATTGATTCTGGGAGACTTTTAGTCCCAGCTTTAGTATGATCTTCCACCAAGGACAGACTTTCCTGCCGATGAAAGCCCTGAAATGGTTGTTACACCGCACTGAGAATATTAGGTAAACCGACAAGGCTTTTATTTTTCCCAAACAGCCATATTTTCCAGCTTCCCGATGCCTAGTTCAGGTCATCGCTAGAAGAATACCAAAGTAGTAGGGGCGCGTGTGAGGGCAGGATTCAGGCTTTCGCTGACTTAGACCTTTTCTGGGGTGGTGGAGCTTCTGATTCTAACACGAGGGTCCCTCCACGGAGGTTAGTCTGGTGCTTGGGAAGAATGTTAGTTCCTTCAAGCATGCAAGTTCCTTCAAGGGCTCGTCGCGGTATGAGGAGAACGCCACCAAATAAATAATGATGTTCAGAGGGGAACAGGTTAACATTTTGAAGATGTAGATATAAGAAATAGTAAGACATGAGTCTATAGCTAGTAAAACCCCAAACTAGTAATTTTTGGGGAATTTACGGTACTTAGTTTCTGACCTGCAAGAAAACGTTTTAACAATCACGACCAAAGTATTCGCCACCTCCGCGATTGGACCCGTGGACACAGTCTTTCTAATTTCTCTGGTGGTTGCGCCGCTGGTGGTTGCGCCGCACAGGGTAGCGCCGCACAAGTGGTTGCGCCGCACAGGGTTGCGCCGCTGGTGGTTGCGCCGCACAAGTGGTTGGGCAGCCCAAGCCTAGCGCAACTTCCTACTTATCTCCCAGTACTACGCGCCGCTTGTAGAGAACAAGCCGAAAATACACCTAAACTTCGGACTTCCGCATAATGATAAGCTATGCGGGATAAATTTCTGTTATCGCCTACGCAGCCACACAACAGCAAGAACTAGACAAAAGAAGCAGAGAGAGAGAGAGAGATTTCCTTCCAGACATCTCATTATATACCCCGGAAATAGAACCACGCGGCTCAAGCCCCGTACCTACAACACGTAAAAGCCTCAGCGATTACCGATACGCGCAACTAGTGAGCTTGACCAATGGGGTTTGACTCTGTCCCCGAGAGGCCGTGCACCGTGGGAACCTTCTAGAACAAAATTAGTCTATATCTGTGAATTGAATAGGTGAACCGGATATAATAAGTTGCGACTGATCACAATGTCAGCACGCAACTCATGAGTCAAATCGAAAGTAAATTTCATATTTAGAATATACGGTAATGATATTCAGCTTGTTAACATACCGTACTCTTTCAAACACCACGCCATGTGCACGATACACATCTCATACGCTTATCAACACACCGTACACAAAGAGCGAAGACATTCAGACGCCTGTAGTGACTGACAATATGTTTTACAATAATTTTACGAAGAATTTGCTTTAGGTATATATAATGAAATTGTTAGTAGATCTAGTATAGGATATGGATTTTGTTTTTTCTGTTAAGAAAACTATAGTAGGCCTATGTGAAAGTCATCTTTCTATGTACCCGTGCCGAAAGCCTCTCCTGCTTTAACATGCTATTTAAAAGAACGGTGTTAAGCATATATATGTTTTAACACTGTAACATTCGAGAGGCTGTTGGAAGTCACTTGTGTTAAAACAGAAATATGGGGAGATATAGTAGGGGATTTGTTGAACGTGACAACACCAAGAAACCGCAAATGTACAGAGTGGCTTAATGTTCATCTTTCTGCTCTGGAAGGAGGAGTTTATGAGAAATATGAAGTATGGTGAAACCCGGAGATCGCGGACGATATTGCTGCATGCTTCATTGGTCTTGGGGGTTGTTTTTCGAGCATTCTCGCTGTATTTACACTCAACTCAATTGTTCAGTCGTTTGAGGAAAGAGCAAGCAATCTCATTTTTAACAAAAGGTGGCATCCGCAAGCACAAATTTTTAACATATGTTAGAGTGTCATAACATACGGGCTTATATACGGTATACAATGTTATACAATATTACAAGTGCTTTCAAATGCAGTGAACCTTTTCGACACGGATGAGGTACTTCTTGTATTTAAAATCATTGAATCGTAGAATATTATACAGATGACGTGTTGGAAATGTGTATATTTGTCTGTGTCTTTTTCCAATTAGCATATGCGTTAATTAATGTATACAAGACCGTTGCCAACTTCACAACTAGCTTTCTGTTTATAAATTAACGTCATGGAATATTTCTTTCTCTTTCGAAGGTAGGCTTGAATAAAAATGGTAGAAGGATAGAATGAACGCCATACTGAAACAGTCAATGGGGCAGATCTACAGGTGGGCTTCAGAGATAACATGTATCAAGTAACCTGTATTTTGCGAGTTGTCGTGTGGTACAATGTACAAATGTATGTTACTGCTCCAGGCAGTCTCCAAACGATTAGCGATTTCTGTATGATAGTCATTGTCTGTAATCCTACTTGAACAAAAGTTGGTTAAAACAAATATCGCTATTATGGATATTAGACTCGATCAATGTGTCAGAAGTACTGTTATTAATTTATTAAGTTCATAATAATTACCCTCACATTGTATAGATCCACAGTCCACGTCACTCTATTCGAGTCCAAAGCCAGGCCAAATCATATATAAGTTTCAGTAAAATGAGTTCTAATTACAGGTGACTTGACAAAAAATTAAAAACTGAAAAACTGAAACTGAAAATAAATTATACTTCAGATAACACTTGTCCCACCCAAGAAAGAACTTGGGCTCTAAACCAAACAATGGCAGCATATGCCGGAGAGTCATATGTCAGATTCCCAACGCGAATCCTATTTCGATCAGACTGTTAATGATTTAAATGGCGCTAATCACAAGTAAACTTAAATTAATATATAATCTTCCTTGTCGGTATTCAAGCACTTTTCAAGATTTTTCACTTTGCATTGTGACTGGGTACAATGGATGTTCACTCACTCATGAGTCAAGCAAATATTTGCTCTATACTCTATATTTGCTCCAACTGGTTATAATATACACACGTTCATACGAACTATATCATATGCACGATATATATATACAAATCATACGCTTAACAACAGGCCTTACACAAGAAGTCACCAGACTAACCAATACAGAGTTACAATTTTTCGAAGTATTTTATTTCCGTTGCTTCAGGTATGTAATATTAATACAGATGTTAGTAGATATATGGGTATGTATCAAGGTCATGAATTTTGTTTTGCAGTAAAGAGTAAGATAGTAGGCCTTCGCTGAGGTCAGCCTTCTATGAGTTACCTTCTTCAATATAAGATCATTGAATTGTAAATGCGCAGGCCTATACTAGACATCGGCAAAATGGCCGAACGATGCACCACCCGTGCCGAAAGCCTCTCCTTCTTTAATTACAGTAAGTAGTAGGGAGGGCTGGCTGACTTTTTCAGATAACTGCTAAGGGGTAAAAAACAGCATTAGGCCGCTTAGATTCGATCAACAAAAGCTGGTAAAACAGTGATATACAGCCTAGATTCGATAAACAAAACTGGCAAACAGCGAATATACCGCTTAGATTTGATCACAGTAGCTAAATCGCCACAACAATCTCAGATATGTATTTTTTCTCGACTCCCAATCCAGGGTAATAGCCTAAATTTCAGACGTTGCCCCACCGATAAACTAGCGAATCTAACGTTTAGATTCAATTAACAAGAACTGGTAAAACAACGAATATAAGGCTTAGAACAATAGCTAAATCCCCAAATCCCCAGATAACAGCCTTATATCTGGGGAAATTTCCAATTAGAGAATACAAATTTATATACTTATATAATATGTATTTTTTTTGAACAAGAAATTTATAGGAAATAAAATATGGAAAAAACGTTATCAAAGGGGTAAAGAGGAATTTGTAAGAGATGGTCCTACTGCAGTTTCTTCAACTTGGTTCATGTATCATATTCATAAAGATTATGAAGATGCTACAATGACAGATGAAAGAGCAGCTAATATTTTATCTCTCTTACCGGATAATTATTACATCACACTAAATATTTATAAAATGTATTTAAGGAAGATATGAAATTGGAAAAATAGAGGACCTGTGAAAATTAAAAAGGATAGTATGTAATAAAAATGTAATCATCTCAAGATATATTAAACCATGATTGTTAACAGGTATTGATGTACCATTTTATCAACTCGCTTACCCTGTAAGTGCAGTTGGTTATGGTTAATTCAGTATAAATGAACCAAATTCTGATAAGTTTCAGCCAAATATGAAAAATGGTGAATATGACTGTGTTGCACAAAGATGCATAGAGTTTTTTCAAACATTACCTAGACGTTCAGGACTCACAGAAGAAAGAAAACAAATTATTGCAGAATGGGAACAAAGTGTACACGAACATGGTGCTACGTACAATGTTACAATTCTTGAGAAAAAATTAATTTGTTTTATATCATATCTATAACAGGTGAAACTATTCACATTTTCCACAAGAAAGAAAAATATGTTATTTTGAGGATGATTTTTGGTATTCTATCAAAGAACACCTACAAAATTCAGTGGTTGTGTGGTTGATAGGTAGTTTAGCTGAACGTGAAAAATGTTTTACCAGATGGTAGAGTCAATCATACACAAAATGTCACGAAAGCTAATAAATTGATAGCGGTAGAATTAGAGGACTCAAAACGGTTCAAACCAATTTTGAATTAATTTATAGATAGGTATGGTGGGTTATGGAATGCAGAAAGTTATGATATAGGAGATATTATAAGTATAGATATGAAAAGCTGCTTTTCTGCCATTTTCCAAGTAGCAAAAACTTTAAAAGATTTTGATGTCTAGAGTATTAATGGGAGATCACGCCAAGGTTGGATTTGCACGTATTAATAAGTGGGAATTCGACGAAAGCATACATCCTTTAATTCCTGCATGGTACGGTAAACGTTTTCTTGAAAAGGCTGGATACCAATTCAACTGTTACAATTTATGTCAAATATTCTAATAGATCACGAAATATCACGAAGCTATTTCCCAATGGAGGGAGGAAGTGAAACCTGCAAAATGGAGAGAAAAGGATGAACGATTATATAACGCAAAATCTCTTGAAGTTTCTACCTACAGTCAAATAAATTACAAAGTTAAAAAGGTTATATCATATGCAACATATCCAACGGTATCGGATCCACTTTCTCGACATCAACTTTGTTATTTGAATGGTGGTGGTGGAAGTGACAAGACTACAAGAGATATTCAATTATTTCAACAACCCCTATTCTGACACATACACATCGATTAGCAAGAGAGATGCGAGAGAGGGATTGGAATTCACAAACATATCATAGCTTTTCAGATGGAGTTCACAAAAAGAATGGGTAATAAATATAATCCAAATATTCCAATATTGTTCAATTAATAAATGTGGTTGTAGCACCCTGAATTAGAACCCCCATGTTGCTTAACTATTTTTTTATATATTATATTACTGACTGAGAGTTTATACTTTTAATTGGACCTTGGGAAGGATGGTGGGCTAATTAGCCTATTAGC
>JAODAG010328189.1:0-11019 GCA_027574785.1 Orphnurgus asper | reverse complement strand
GTGATCGTGACGTCACGAATCATTGGCATATATATTATTAACGACAAAAATAACCCACCCACAGCTTGCTGACAAACGATTGATGAGAGAAGCCTTAAACAGCTCGGAGAATTCAGAGATCGAGAAAGCTATGTTGCAAGACAAGTTGAGGGCGACAGACTGGGAGGCTACCAACGAGGCACTGGAGCAGCAGGTGGCACAAGATTCGTACCTTCAGTGGCTCAGAGAGAACGAGGTGCGGAACAGGAAAAAGTCGGTGAGTAACCGGAGCAAATGAATAAACTGCCTATGGGTCTAAATTCCTGTAAAAGTCGATAACTGACTTTAGCCAGAATGTAGCAGTTTGTAGTGGGCTTACCTATGTCCTTAGGCCATGAGCCATAGTAGCAGTAGTAGTAGTAGTAGTAGTAGTAGTAGTAGCAGTGGCAGTGGTAGTAGTAGTAGTAGTAGTAGTAGTAGTGGTAGTATATATAGTAGTAGTACTAGTAGTAGTGGTAATATATATATAGTAGTAGTGGTAGTAGTAGCACTAGTAGTAGTGGTAGTATATATATATAGTAGTAGTGGTAGTAGTAGTGGTAGTAGTAGTTGTAGTAGTAGTGGTAGTAGTAGTGATAGTGGTAGTGGTAGTAGTGGTAGTAGTGGTGGTAGTAGCGGTGGTAGTAGTGGTGGTGGTAGTAGTGGTGGTAGTAGTAGTGGTAGTATATATATAGTAGTAGTGGTAGTATTAGTGTTGTGCCGATATTGCCAATATCGGATTTAGCCGATATCCGATATTTCAATCATAATATCTGACCGATTCCGATACCGATATTGTAAGGAATGTTTGAGTCGTAAATTCTCCAATGCACAGATACCATACATACTTCCTCGATGCATCTCTTATTCAGAAAGATACGTGGTGGTGGGGGCGGGACGTTTTCAAGTCATGAACCCCAAACACGACAGCCGAAGCTTAACTTTTTACCACCTGTCGAATGACTTTTTTCTCCATGTGTAAATTACATACAATTTTTAGTCGTACACTGTAACGTTAGCCAACTTAGCCTATTACGTTATACTGTAGCCTAGTCTACTTCGTACATTGCAATGTTCTGATAAACAAACAGCACAAGCCATGCCTCGAATCTCATTATTAAAGAATGCTGTAAGGGTTCGATTTTTTCCAGTCGTTTCCACCATTTTTATCTGGATAGAGCCCCGCTATTGCGTGACCGAGTCGCCCGCTAGTATTTATTTCATGCCGCAAGTTGGTAAATCGACCTCGTGTGTAACTCGCACTACGCATCGTTGCCGCCGCGCACTGTGTACCATCGCTGTTCGTAATCTCCGTAAATGTTCACACAGTAAAGTCAATGGGACTTGGTCGTCGAGCAGCGAGTCTTCAACTCAGCTATATTACTAAGAGTTCCGTTCTTAGCGTCACTGTGGTCAATCTACAGATCGTTATCAGTATATATTTTTCAGAATGTATTACAAAACTTTGTACACGCTAAAATATGGTAGTGCCTTATATTTTCTACTCGCAATTACACATTCGACTCGCAATTAGCGAGTGATATAGTGCGAAATTCGAGCCCTGCCATAATCGCTAAACAAAACCGTGATTGGTTATTGGTATTCTCAATAACATCCGAAATAATATCACATCACCACGTGCGGCGAAAACGCATTTTGCGTTTATACATTTAAGTGAGGAATTCCGGCCCACTAAATTTGATACAGACCACGTTAACAAGCGCGATTTTTTTGGTAAAAATAATGTTTGTAAGGATTAATTTTGGGGTTTTTCCAGTCTTTGGCAGTTAATAAATATTGTTTTACTACTGTATGACTCTAGTTGGAGCGAATCTCCAAATATTTAATAAAATTAGTATTAGGCTGATTTTGAAAATATTGGTTGGAGACTATCGGCAATGAGTACAAATTTTGCCGATACCGATATTCAACCGATAACGCAAATATCGGCCGATACCGATATTGAAAACCAATAATCGGCCCAACACTAGGTAGTATATATAGTAGTAGTAGTGGTAGTAGCAGCACTAGTGGTAATAGTAGTATATATATAGTAGTAGTGGTACTAGTAGTAGAAGTATATAGTAGTAGTGGTAGTAGTAGCAGTTGCAGCAGTAGTAGTCAATCATTGGTAGGTGGTTCCTTTCAGCTCCTTCCACCCCAGCATATAAGTAAGGATTCAAACCGAAAATGGAAATAACAATGTTTGCTGTAAAATAAATAACTGAAAAAAGATTACACAAAATATATAAACAAACCAGCAAGCACAAACTTGGGCAAGAAGGAACTTTTAATGTACACAAACCTACCATTGACTATTAATACACACAAATCTATCGTTGACTATTAATACACACAAACCTACCATTGACTATTAATACACACAAACCAATCGTTGACTATTAATACACACAAACCTACCGTTGACTATTAATACACACAAATCTTATCGTCCGGTTCCCTCTCTCTATATCTTTCCGAACAGCAGCGCCCGGCCATAGCTGCCAGCAGTTCGACGTCGGGAAGGGGAGAGCGCGAAGGGGCCAGCAGCGCCCCGCCGGCGGGATCACATCGGGGTCAGCAGTCTCCCCGCCAATGGTCAGCGACCAGTAAGTCTGCCCAGAGCAGTCCCGACAGGCCAGACACGATACGGATGGGCCACCATAGCCCACGGTCGCCGCCGTCGTCGTCTGATGTAACAGCCCACCACAGCTCCAGGACGTCGGATGTCGCCGGTTCCAGTAGTCGCCATGGTATGTATGTGCCCCCTTAAACGTTTTTCCTGTTCACGAGACCAGCCAGTTGTAGTAGCACAATTGTTATTTAACTGAGAAGAAGAACAAATTCTCAAGGTGTCCCTTATTGCTGGAATTCTACTTTAATGCAAAGCAAAGTTTATGTCAGCGACTGCTAATCTAGTTAAAAGAGATTTAATTGTGTAAACCTACACTTTATAAACTTTTTTGAATTTAAGTTTTGCTGCAGCCTAGATTTTGACCTACCATATCTGAGAGGTGAAAACCAATATGTTGTTGCCCATGAAACTTGTTAATATGTTTTGAGCCCAAATTTGATATTTAAAGTGTAACACCTCGAAAACTAAAGATTCAATTAAATTGTGACATGTGGGGGCCCTTCTTACCATTAATATGATGTTTTTGCTTAAAACTGTCCCCCGGTAAAGTAATACTATATTTTGTTTGCCAGTGAGGGGAGCTTGGCATAATCTCGCCGGCAGGATCCACCGTGTTCAGTCTCCTTCCCTCCGCGTTGGCCGTGAATATTCATCATGTTCCAGCGGAACATGCAACGTGCTGTAGCGTGCTGATTTCTAAGCAAGACTGCGATTGGACCTCAGAAAGAAATACAATCTATATTCACATTACGAAATGAACATTCGATACGTTGTATGTTCGTGAACGTACTACGAATCAATTTTAGCTTCACATAGGTTACCTTGGTAGCAAACGATGTTCTCGTGTGTTTTTCCAGTCTATATTGTGACCTCTGTTTTTACCCAAAAGAGAGTAAATGTTCGCGTTAGAATGCTGTCTACAGAGCACACGTTGATTGACAGAGGTGCCTTAGTAAAGCTTAATATATCATCGTTTTTTCCTTCATGTTCTACACGACGTTGTACTGATATCAGAGATTCGGCAAGCCTCGTCGTAAGATATCGCTATTCTGATCAGGAATTCAGGCGACTGCAGAGACAGTGCAGTCTACTTCCATTAGAGGCGCTATGCTACATTATTATGCTCCCCATACGTTGCGCAGCGTTGTTGCGGGTGCACAGACGTAAACATTCACACGCCCTCCAGCTGGGTAGGTTTTAATATTTGCGACGATATTTTCAAACATACCGCTGAATATTTTAACAAAGTTGAGAAGCGAAAGTGTTCTGAAATTCTTGCCCGACGACAACTTATTATCAACCAGAGGGAAGGGCAATATTCGGATGTTTCGGATATGTCCTTCAGCAGTAGCTAAATTCAAGGCAAGTCGCGCGTTACTATGCTGATGCCTCTGATGGCGGCATTAGTATGGTTCCTCTGTAAAATGTTTTTGACGTTTCCAGGTGTGAGGCATCAGAACCAAAGCGGGTAAATTGCTCGCAATTTGGCCAATACATGGATTTTCGACCGGAAAGAAGCGTTTTCAATTGTGAAATGTTTTGATGCATTACATGGCTAGTACAAGCTATGCAACAAATGCTACAAAAGCCATTGAGAATGCTATATTTTTATATTTATATCAGAATATTATATTCACTCCTATAATAATTATTTTTTATACTGTGCATAAAAAGTCATGTTGCTCTATTTCAGAACCTGTTCTCCAGAAAGACCACGTGCCACCACTGCCTGAGGAGAATCCCTCCAAGGATGCAGAAGCCCGTAAGACCCCCAGTCCCCCGGCCGGGCCGTCTGGCATCTCTAACCCGTTCATGATCAACCCGACCGCTTCTTTCATGCGAAATATTTCACCTGCAGAATTCGGTGAGTGTAAAAATGCTGAAACGATGCTCTTAAAAGGAAAAGAGAGAAAGGAACCTGCAAGTCTTCAATTCCCCTCCCCCTCCTCTGGCGTGATTTATGGATCGTCTTTGTTGGGCAGACCTGTGTTCTTATAGACTATTGGCCGAGTGACTCTATCGTGTTGTTTTTCGTAGTCTCGATTCGACGACGTGTATAACATACACTCTTCGTTAAAATTCCAGGACATGGATTCACCATTCAAAATGTTTCCGCGTTTATTTTTTCCAAATATAGAGAAAATAATTTAAATCGTAAGCCAAAGTCGATTCCGAAAATGTAATTATGGTCTAAGCCAATGAGAGCATTCAATTCGTTTGACGTCCAGGGAACACTCGTGAAAATGTGTGTTTTATGCACTTTTCTACAGTTGGAAATGGCAACTTTTACAGTCATTCTCTAAAACATTGTCGTCTACATGTAGCAAATGTGTTAGTTATTGGAAAAATCACGACACAGAACATGGCGAAATCGCCGACAAATTTCCCATCACCAAACCAGAATTGTTGAGGCCTAGACCTAACGTTACATCAACATGTGACACTGATATCAATGATAGATCTGTGTCTGAACCTCCTGCTTTTCCTAATGGATCTCACAGACAATGTTGCCAGAAATTCACAATGTGTCCAGAATAGTGTGACATAAAAAGAACCAAACTAGCCAGTAATATTAATAATTAATGGTAGCCTAGCCTACAGGTGTAACGTTATTTGTGTACGGTCTGGTTAAGCGAAATTAAATTATTGTAGGCATAGCGAGGTTCACACAAAGTTGAACCACGTAGTCTAACGGGAAATTTTGTGTTTGACCCGCGTGGGTTAACGCTGCGGGCTTCAAGAATACGCCCACTGTAATTGTCGTAAGAGGCGACTAATGGGGATGTGTCCCGTGTGGTTGGTGGGATGTTAAGGCTACCACCACTAACGCTTTGGTTCAATTGAATTGTTAAAAACATATCTGTATATCTACCTGTGTCTATCTATCAAAACCATCAATTAAATGAACTGATGAACCAATCGCAGGACAAATGTTGGCCTTTTATAAATAATATTGACCTAGCCTAGGCTACAGTAGGCTAATGTTAGGCTAGACCTAACCTAGGGCTAGGGCCTAGACTTGATCACGGTGAACAATAGTATGGTAATATTATTAGTTTCATGTACGCTAACTTAGGCTAGGGCTACATAGTCTACTCCACCCCCAGGGGAACTTGATATTTGGCTTGAATTTGGAATCGGGTCCTACAGAATGTGGTCGTGTAACTTGTAAGCAATGGGTGTGAGTTAGGGTGGGGGTTATGGTGACGATGGGTGTTATGGTTAGGGTGGGGTTAAGGTTAGACTGGGAATTTGGTTTATAGTGGAGGTTAGGATAAGAGTAGGAGTGACATCACCATATTCTGTAGAAGGACCTGATTCCCAATTATTAATTATGTGGTTATTTACCTGTTCAAGTTTTATAAAAATTATGTTAATTATGGACGGTCGAAGCAGGCTTCCTTACCCCTCCCCCCATATATTTAATCAGCCAGATATTTGGGGGGGTTTAGCGCAGTATCAGTTTTTACTTCAGAATAACTTACTAAATAATAGACCAGGCTAGACATGTACAGTACACAAACAGCAAGTTTAAAACATTGCAGGCCTATCCATAGACCTATCCTGCTGTAGGCCTACTTTACTGATTTTATAGGCCTGCAGGAATGCAAAATATGTCGATTTCGGGAACTCGGCGGCATAATCATTTGTTTTGGACTCCATTGCACTAGCCACCTATTCAAATGCCATTTTGCCCAATTGGAGTCCCATTCTAGATGTTATGAATGCCTTTGTTTGCATAACGTTTGGGCTTAGGCTCGCAGTACCACTTGAAGTTGTATTGAACATACTCTGAAATAAACAGGGTCATGTACCATTGACTTGTCTGATACCTAGCTAGACCCTACATGGGAGGGGAGTGATTAGATTGTTAATACGTTGTACCCAGCCGATTTTGGTGCACATTCGTTCAGCTGCTAAAGTAGGTGATGCAACACGATAACATAATGCCAATTCTGGAATTGGTACTAGTCTATCAATTGCCAATTCTAGTTATGAATTGATACGATGACGCTCAGTCATAGCGACCCGATGTGGGTAAGGAATGATCTGATGATCTGACGATATCCCGTTGCAGGTCTGTCCGCGTGGGACACCGAGGAAGCTATCCTGGCCACGGTGCTCGCCCAGTCCCAGCAGGAGTACTTGGACATCCTGCAAGGCCCGACCCCCAGAGAGGACGACGACGAGGACTAGCAACGACCCCCTTGACCCGAGCGGGGGCGGTACTCCGGAGGAATGCGTCGTCCAGCTCGCCTTGCGCCCATTGTTGCCCAAGAGTCGGTCCTCTGGCGTTTTTTCTAGAAGTTCGTCCGGGTGCTCGGGGTTTGCGTGAACCTCTGGACGTTTAGAGGTGGGATGTGAACAAAACGTTTCCGAGTGACTTCTTAAGTTGCTGTTTCGTCTGTACGTCTTTTTGTGAGGTTGCAACACGTTGCGCATGTTTGAAGGAATAACGCACGGTAGGTGAAAAGTGCGGGAATATTCACGGAAAAAGTCCCCAAGATTTTAACATCGTCGCTTATTTTTACCGATGGCTTTGTGAAGGCCCGACAATTTTACCGGTGTGACACCTTGAAAAGGAAAACAATTGTAACAATTTGATTGATCATGTAACCGTTTTGTGAATTTGTGGATATAATTGGGAGATTATTTTTCTCCCTTTGTTTGGTTTAAGGATTGTTAAGGGAAAAAGAAATAATTCATTGACCGAGTTAGGTTCTACTCTAAAGAGAAAACGAAATCATGTTTGCCTTGATGGTACCACCAACATCCACAAAATAGCTAGGGTTGCTTTATGTTTTCTAAAGAATTGTAAAACCTCCCTTCCTTCCCCTAATCCTCCTGACAATTTTCATTAATGTCCCCTGATGTTTCTTAAATGTAAATGTAAGACCCATTCTGAAGGAGAACTAGACCTAGTGTACTTGGAACTTCCCAAGAATAATTCAAGCCAACAGAGAAACAACTATAGTCTGACTATAATATATTATCCTTTTGTTAGTTTAAAAACATATCCTAGCCTTAATCATAGGCCTAGCTTAGATTTCTTTTAGTTACGGATGATGTATTTTAGGCCACTTGATTTTTCGACCAAAAAAAAAAAATATTTAAGCAATCTAACGGCTAATTACGTTCATGTTTATTGAAATTAAGTTTTTCTTCAAAGATGCTTGCTTGGTCTTATGTCCATTTAATTGGTGTGAGTGTCATGCAACATGAATGTTAACATGGATCTGGAACATTACGGGCATTACGGGATGAGCAAGACCAGGAGGAGGTAACCATGTTGCTAGCGAAATTTGCCACACATGGTTAATTGTTCTAGGATCTTGGAAAAAAAGAAAAAGAGGTTGGCCTCCCATGTCTTTATTACGTTTTGTGTTATATAAAATGTTAGTATTAGCTTAGCATCAAATATTATGCGAAGACTAGGCATCCCAGAAAATTAATGCCTAACATAGTTACTATGGTGTTGATAAAGAAGTTTGAGAGAAGATAAGAACATCTAGTGTGATCATGCATATCGGGTTATGTTTACATATCGGTTAAGTTGTTTCCCAACGGCTGTTTTTAAGCTATAGTTATTTCGGTTTTTTTTCTTCACAGAAGAATTCACGTAGAATAAGCGTACATGGTAGGGTCTATAACATGCGGAACGCTTCGGACCCTTACAGTATGAATTATTATGAGGAGGTAATCGTATTCCAAGTGAAGTTTTTCACACGCGGATAAACTTAGTAGGCTTTTATGGTCAAATTCTTCACTTGGGAAGTGATATCATACACTCTACTGTGGTCCTGACTGCCGAGCACTTGTAAGCTCTGCCGGAATTTATTAGAAACGTTTTATTTGCAATCGTCAAAGCTGGAATCATTTTATACGTTTTAAACGTCTTCCATTTGTAACCACAAACAAACACATGGCATAGGAATCAGAATGCATACCACATATCTTGTTGACCTTCGATCGATATCAACGATGACCTCTGTAGGTTTCACTGGAAATCGTACCTCGGCCCACCGTTAGAACTCGCCCATCAGAGGGGCGTGCGATCTATGGATGTGTGTTGTCGTTTGTTGAGATGGTCTATCCGGACCCGTGCGTGTTGAAATCGACGGTCATGGACGGCGGCTGGAAGTTAGATCGAGGACGGATCGTCGTTTCCAGGTCACGTACCACACTGAGCCACCAACCATAGGCTCGTTTTGTAAAGTCGAGTGGCGGTCAATTTCCCAGCAGTGACTTTACTTGGCCGCGTACGTGTACAGATTCAGCTCCTGGGTCCAGAAATTTAGCCTTTTCCTCGCGTACTGTTTAAACAATCATTCTTCAAATCAAATCGTTGTTATGTCATAAATATCCCATTTTATCTAGGGAGGAAGTTTTTCCATCAAATCTGCAACCATTTCCCCCCTCCACCCACCCCCATACCATTTTTTGGGGGGGCTACTTATCATCATGAGTGATTTCTTATTCCAGTAGTAATTTTGATTCAACTTTGTATGAATTAAAAAAAAAATTCATAGGAGCATTGCTTGTGTGATACCACCTTATTAACTTTTACAAAGCGTAGAGCGGTGGATTAGCCTGGCATGTGTTATACGTCTAGCAAAGGTATAAGTCAGTAGAGAGATTGCAGAGGATAAAAGTAATTTTCTCTAAAAAAAAAAATAATGCAGGGATTCATGTTTTTGTACTCTTCTTCGCTGGGGAAACCATTTTAAAACCACATAATCCAGTGGGTTTAAAATGGGCGACCAAACTCCCTGTTTTTTTTCATTGAAAAAGCGGGGGCAGGGAGTTGATGACAGAGGGTTAACATTAATTAAATTAAGTTAATTTAATTAATAACCCTCTGTCATCAACTCCCTGCCCCCGAGGGGAGGGGGAAAACAGAACTGCTGGAATAAAATGAGCAGCATAACAACATTTATGCCTTTGGCGGTGACGAGTTGCGCCTCCATGTATGACGAGTTTCAAATACTCATTTGTAAAGAAAAATTCTATATTTACCGTGACTTGTAATCCTGGCAAGACGTGTGCCCATGGGAAGAAATGATGTAACATTGCCGTTGAAGATCTCCGGTAGACAGACTATACATTTATGTGAAGTAAACGTGGGGGGGGGGCGAGCTGAGGTTTGGCCACCCCATAAATATTTACAGGCGTGACAAACGGGTACGTTAAATTCTCACCATAGGAGGACTTCCGAGAAATAAACGAGTATCAATCACCCCCCCCCCCCCGTAGCGCGTAATATATGGTGTCAAAACTGAGTTTACGCTTTAAAAGCCACGTTCGTGGTGACCCATGTTGCGAAATTTAGCCCCTCGACAGTGGCGGATCCATGATTTTGAAATGAGGGAGGTGGCGTGCCAATTAAAGAATCCATCTCCCTAGCTGGGGGAAGATAAATCGACAAATTATGCCCATTAAAATTGAGAGTGATCTACCAAAGAGTAGGGGGCCGGACAACTCACCGACCCCCAGATCGGCACAACCAACCACCGCCTGAGATTACTGGGATTTCAAGTTTTTTCTGTTTCCATTCCTCGTCATTTCTGGCTACTTACGGTGCTACTTTTATCTGTCTTTGTTAACCTCCAAGTAGGATTTTTTTTGGGTGGTAGAGGGTGTTTTCGGAGAGGCGGGTGCTGTATAGAGGGACATGGAATGCCGGAAGACACCGCTGCACGTCAAATGTGTTCGTAGGCCGTCGATGCGTTTCTATAATTAATTGTACTTGTCTAAGAAAATTGTCAGGGAGGGGGGAGGGGGGGTTGTGAGCCCATCTGGGATGGTGGCGAAATGCTTAATTGGTCAGGTTTAATAATTCAAATCGCCCCGTTAGGGTTTCTCGAGACAATTACATTCACCTTTCGTTTTAACAAGAAACTTAAATCATTCTGTGATTCACCGTTGTATTGTGTCTATCCATCAGTGGGTGGGTTATACTCGATATTCTGTTTACGAAGGCAACACGAATAACGTCACCTCGCAGAAACTGTTTCTCTCGGTCTTTTAGTGATTTTTGGTTTTGCCTTGTTTTTGTCTGTATACGATAGATAGTGTATATATAGAGGCTCGTATTACGTGCACGGATGTTTAATAACATGCCTCAAGCTGCTGTTGAATTCCATCATGGACCAAGCGGGGCCCAATTTATTCCATCCATCCACTCTCATAGATTAGTTAGCAGAACTGTAATCCGCTTAAGAAAAGGGGGGTGTGTGCGTATAAATAATTCGATCGACTTGATCTGCATATCTTTGAGGTTAGTAGTGACGTCAACGTTCACATTTCAACTCGTGAGTGTCAAAGGAGATGGACGGGAAGCGCTTCCATTTTTTTTCTTTATATAT
>JAODAG010328178.1:0-11019 GCA_027574785.1 Orphnurgus asper | reverse complement strand
ATTCGTTATTGCATCATTAAACAATGAAGAAACTAGATTAATAGGTATGAAACCCAACCATGCAATTCGTAAAAAAAAGTTAGGCAATTTCCTTCTTCTCGAAGAGAGGAAAAGGAAAAGTATATTCCCAGCAATTCACTTGTTAGATATTTATATGCTCCAGGTGAAGCAGAAGCAGATACGCGCAAGAGATCCAATTTGGTCTATTAAAACGTATCACTTGCGAGAGAAGAACTTCAAATTATTTCTATTGATACGGAATTGCCACCAGTTAAAACATAAATTCTTTCATTACTAATGCATATTGTTTTCTATGTTTTTTCTCCATTGAATATAACTTTTTTCTCTCTAGATCTCTACCACAGTTGTTGTATAATTGTGGTTCTGGTCTTGTCCCAACTCCACCTTTTTTACATGGCATGGGATGATGTGCAATAATTTTTCCTACAAGGTATACCACAACAATAATTATTTTCCAACTCGCTGCCAAACGCATTTGAATTCCAATCTATTTTTGTCTGTGGAGCATCCAACATTTGTTTTAATATAGTAGTTGTCTCCTGCCATATTCGATGGCAAGAGGCAAGGTCCTTAGATAATCTTATTTTTCGTCGTTGACGATTAAATATAATAAATTGTTTTCTTCTGTAAATAAGTCATGTATAATTTGTTCTGTGGGGAGACCCAAGTGTTCATAAAATTGTCTATCCATGATTATATAATATACAAATTTATTTCTTCAACTGAAAATTTTCTCTCTCCAACACAATTGTAAAGAAAATTATTGCCTATGGCGTTGACTAACCATATCATTATATGAAATATGCAGCCACTTTCCGAATCTAAGCGTTAAAATCACTTGTGTATGGGTGGGGCAACGTTTGAGAGCTTTTGGAAATAGCTGGAATTTGGGGCTATTAGCCAGGATTTTGAGGAATAGAAAAAATGCTTATCTGGGCGATTTAGCTACTATTGGTTAATCTAAGTGGTATATTCGCTGATTGCTGGTTAGAATTGATCGAATCTAGGCGGTAAAACATTTATCCACTGGCTATCGTAGATTGGATCTAGGTGGTAAAAATGGTTGTTAGACCCCCTAGCATTTGTCGCAGATTCCGCAGCCAGCCCTACACAGATTATGAACAATGTTAAATTATTAATACTGCTATTCACTTACACACGTGATCAGGAAAATGTTGATTGGCGTTACAATTACAAACACGAACAGAAGATGTGCAAGAATTCCTCACAAATATATCCATATGAAATATCCACGTGACATTACAATGAGAGGAATATAATAAGACACTCCAGCTGTTTGTTTTACAGGAAAACATGATGAACTTGAATCACTCAGTATTAGTAAATTTATATTGTGAGCTATTAATATTAAATCAACTGTATTTAATCATAAATCGTTGTTGTGCAACTAGTATTACATGTGCTCGTAACACGTGGGTTAACAATTGCAATATTATGATACATTTCATCGTTGTCTAAGATTGCTGGGTAAGAACTTACGTAGTTCCGTGGATGGGCCTACGTTCTTGCTTTGTCCACAACACATCTAACGGCCTGAATTAGATTTATAGTTATAATGTGACACATACATATTATGCATACAACGTTTGGTTCTGATACTGGATTCAATAACAAGCTACATTGTTATAATTGCCCTACCATATCTACACTTATGCATTACATTATTACAGCACAAGTTTTGTTGATCCAAATACACATCATTTAGTATGAATTGTGTTGCGAAAATCCAAACTTTACTTCCTTATAAGAAATATGACTTGTTGCTGCTGGAAATTTGAACTATTATATTTTCAGAGCACCATTTGAGATTTGACTTTCATTTTGTTTCAATTTCCTAATAGCATTGATTAAACATTAAACTATGAGGTAATATATCATTACTATTGATTTCATCAATCGAAAGTGAAATACGGTTGCCATCACGATAACAAAATATAACAACGGTTACGTTGTAGGCAAACTATTTTGAGCAAACAATTGAATGGCTGTTCTCAAATACTTTATGTGCTTAGTTCATTTACTTTATGCCAGTACACATGTACACAGTTATCGGATCCAGAAGCTACATTAATATAGTCAGTTTCATCCGCCTGATGTCTCATGACAGTCATAAGCATGTTCTTGAACGTCACATATAAGTATTGATTATCCTACAATATACTGATATCTTGATACTGTCAATACATATATATATACATATATATATACATATATATCAAACTGTACATTTGAAGGATATAACGTATTGACCGTTGCTCACTACTACGTGATATGTAAACTATATACATCATCCAACACCTCAAAGTCAAAACAAACAAAAACAAAACGCAACGCTGCATACTGATTTATCATAGTATAATGTGAATCTGTTCAGATGAACAGGTAACAATTCGCAATTTTACTAGATTTTTGAGCTAGACATTTTAGCTTTGGTTCACTACTACATGTGACCGTATTTAAGATGTACATCAGCCTCTCAGCATAGATCCACTCTGAGCATGGGATTACCTTGAACATGGGCTTACTCTGAACATGAACTTCATTTGAACATGGGCTTGTACTGAGAATGGGCTTACTCCGACAGGCCATTTGTACAAACTTCAGAAACTCCATAGAATTAGCATGTGTCTGTCACATATTTGGGTGAATGAATGCATCTTAGAAAAGAAAACATGTCGGATCATGGGTTCAAAGTATCAGAACATAAACTGGAGGTTAGATGACTTGCTTTGGTGACATGTCCCCGGTACATATCGATTATAAAAGGGTAGTAGACGTTGAGAACCAAGAACAACCGTACAATGTATATAGACTAGGTTGTCGGTGCCATAAAACAACCAAAGAAAACATTACTGGAATACAATGGAAGTGCACCGTAGCCTTTAAGAAAATATACTTACCACCATGTTCAACAACTCCCTTCTGCTTCATGCCGACTACTCACTACAGTACTAGATCACTTGTATCTGCCCTCAAATTATGCCATGTACAATCATACAAGAATCATAATTCAATTTGAATACATCATTACATACATTATTGATTATACTCTGTCATTTGTTTATAATGAAAAGAAGCATATGAGATAAGTTAGTAACTTTGACATAAACACGAAGCTTTGTTTGACATGTGTAGCTTAAGGAAGGTCTGCTTTCTAAACTTTTAAATTTAGGCTACAATTGGATATGCAAATGTTGTATCCTGCAAAGTGTCGATGGTAAAATGTACATCCAGTTTGCAAGCATATGCCCAAACATCGCCTGGAAAATGTTCAGAGATAGATGTGTATCATCACAATACTGAAAAAGGTGATCACGACAAACTCACCATTGTTATGAATTGCCTTGTAGACCTGATATTAACAGATCACTCCTATTATGTACTATGTGTTATCAGCCCTATACTCAAATGTACAGTGTACGTCAGTGCTGATAGTGCTTTAGGCCCAATTTAGGCCTAACTTAGTTAGTCTGAGGATGGAAGTTGGTGATTGTTCACTATAACAAGGAAATCAAAGTCAAACGTTGTACTCAATAAAAAAACCAAACAATGGCGGTATTGGCAATTGCAACTTCGTGCCAGTTTTCCAGCCCGACCCGCGAATCTTTTCCGATCGGCTAAGACGTAGGGATCATTTGGCCAAATACTTTTACTGGTAGTATCAAGGAGCGATTGCTGCAACTCAGACTGAACTTATTGTCGTAGTAATCTCGCCCTTGCAACAATATAGCACATTATAATATATAGACTAGTTCTGACACTACGGGAAGGGTAGTGTTTGCAGAGTACAGATCACTACATGTCCTGGTGGTATCAGTACTAAGTACAATATCTTCCAGTTGGCTCGCCACTCGTGGCTTTACTGTTGGTCGATATCGTATAATTATATTCACTTATTGTTCGATATATACTTTTTTTTACAAAAAATTCATTAGCTTCTATGAGTATAATATGATGCTTGAACTAACTATTATGTCGTCATCGCATACCCGGAAGAAGAAAATACGAAGAATCTGTACTGAGTTTACACTTGAATATCACAGCACTCTAATAAAATATTAATATTAAGTATCAAATTCAAGTGAATCGAAACAAGAATCTTAGAAGAAAGGAAATGTAAAATTGGATTACGTTTTCAAATGGAGAACTCGTATTATAATGTCAGGTCAAGCAGCTAAAAATTAACGATCCAAACCAGGAACCTATTCTTACACCGAATCTATACGTCGATGAACATCTCTTTGATGTACTGATTTCTTGTTTATTTGAAGCAGAAGAAGCCAATGACTATAGCGTTAACATCGTATTATTTCTCTACTGGGTATCAATATACCAGTGTCGGCATGCTACCAATGAACAAGATTGCTGGTTCGTGCCTTCTGCTACTAAATGTGATTGCTGGTCTACAATGGATGTCGGCAGGTAATCTAAATGTACATGTAATACATATTCTCACTTCAGGCCAATCGTATACGTTATCTCTACAATCATAAGTAGTACTGGTCGTAAGAGGAAAATTTGTTAATAATGGATTGTTTAATGGCGAAAGGAAAACTAGGAGATTTTAAATAATTCTTTTAATGAAGTGGAATTTGATCAACATTGCTTACACAATATGTCGGCAATAATATATCACATCGTTCTTGCTCCAAGGTTCTGCTAGTGATGATATCCCTCAACTACCTATACGACGGGCTATTGTCGGAGGAAAGGCAGAGATAACATGGTCTTTCAAGTGGTATGGGGCTGACGTTGTAATCGTTTGGAAATGGGAAGATTCCAAATTTCTGCATCATGATTCGCGTGAAAGTACGCGTGAGAGTACGGATAGTCGCCGTGTGTCTATCATTGGAAGAAATAAAAATACAGCGATTCTACAAATACAGAATGTCACAGTTAAAGATGCTGGAAGATATACCTGTGAGAAATTCTCTGTTGGTGAAGACAAATCTGAAACACAGCAATGGACTTTACACGTCCAAGGTAGGTGAGACAATCATGACCCCTTTTTGGGTAAATTATCTGCAAATTTGCCAAATTATTGCATATAAATATGGATAATTCACTTCTTACTTCATTTATGACGTTATTGTCCTTCCTCATGTCGAGAGAAACATGGTTTTCATGATTTTAAATTCAAATAGATCTGCCAGAAGTACAGCAGATGAATACAGGGGAAGAAAACGAGACGCTCTCTGCCAAATGTTGCGTAAATTTCACGAATATTATTTACGATCAAGTAAACATCTTGTGGTCAATTGATGAGGGTAATTTCTTCGAGGCAGCATCATCTATATACAACATCACCGCTGATACTGGAAGACTGTCATCATGCAGTGAGATATCATTTCTAGCCAAACGAGGATATCACAATAAAATGCTGACGTGTCTCGTGAAGAATGAATTTAACGCATCCGCAACATCTCGATTAAATATTTTGTGTAAGTCAATAACAACTCTTTGTGTGATCATTTTAGCGAAGAAACCCACGAGAGACCAATTTAATTTATACGAGAATGAAAAACGTTATTTAGTATGTACATGACTATTATTTTAATTGTATTGTGAATATAACAATAATAGCAGGTTGAATGTTTTATTTTATTAAATGAGTGAAAGGCTCAAACTTAAACAACTTGACAAGTTTGTGTAAACATATACCTTCTTTGTGGATCTATGTTTCAGACCCGGCCAGCGCAAAGTGGAAACCGACGAATGAGTTAACATCTTCCCTAATATGTGACAATAATAGCTCTGTTCACATTACTTGCATTTCTGATGGAAACCCTTCACCTAACGTTTCATTGCAAATGAACTTTGCTAAACACAGATGGGAATCTTTATCCATTGATGGTACACTCCTGAAACGCGTAGGATCGCTGGAACACTGGCTATTTACGTACCACCTTCAAAATGAAAATTCTGTTCACCTGAGGTGTTTCGCTAGAAATGGATTACAGACCGACAATGTTGATCGGGGATTTCTAGTTGAAGCAAGTGGTACGTATAAGTAATTACAAAGTACATTTACACCAGAAGTTATTATTTTACAGTATGCAGTTTTGAGTAGTTCTTTAAAGATTCAGGTGCCTGAAGAAATAATTAAAGCCACATTTGTTAATGTTTGTTTTATTTCCAGGCAGAAAAGACATTACAGTAATTAAATTATATAGAGTGTATTCTATAGGAAGTTTATCCCTAGCCAATTTTTTGGATGGTATAAAATTGTTTAATATCTTCTTGAATGGTAAACACTATTACAGACCTCACTGTCATTGCATTGTGGGCACTGAGAGCGGATGTCGGTCTGGTTGGCACTTAGCCCGGAGAGTGAAGGTACTCTATTTACAAGTCGTTGACTGGCGTGGCCAATAGCTTAAACTTTGTTGATGATATATTTATTTTGCACTTGTACAACAACAATATCGAGGATATCTTAAACAAAAAAAAGTAAAGTTGTAAATTAAGAAGTGCATAATACATTTACTGAACTGATGTTAAGAAAGAGTTTATACGATATTCAAGTAAAAAAATTCTAATTAGGTATTTCTTACCTACATATACAGCAATAACTTCATTTCATTAATTTCGATATATATTTTTCGATTTTGAACTGATGTAACACACACACATTGTATTGTCCGACTTAACTTGAACTCGCCCCACCAGTTAGGCTACCACGCTATCTTGTATACTTATAAACTAATAATAGTAGTAATAATAATAATAATAGGAGTACGATTACGAGCAACAACATCACCACCACCATGTACCAACAACTATTTGATGATAACAAGAGCATGTGTCATATACTTTATTACTAACCGTCCAGTACTATGCATATACTTGAAAATTTACTATATAAACATAACATGTACCATACTCATGACAATAACGATAATGATAGTTGAATATTATAATGACGTAGTAGTATCCTTGCTTGCATGACATGATAGGCATAAATAGTTTCCCCAAAAGTCAAATTAATTATCTATTTACAAACGTTATATTATTTCCGTTGTAAGCAACACGACATACATACCTGCAAGTATTCTTGAAGGTATTATCTCATGAAATCCCAATAAAATTATGTGTTTTCTCTGTATGTTGGTGTTTTCAATAGCGGCTTTCAAAAATCATTCATTGTTTCTCTTCGTATCGAAGTAAGGTTGCTGCAACGTTACTTCGTAATTAGGTACAAACATTTAAAATATAGCATATACCACCATGAAGGATATACGAGAAAATTAACGAATAACAGGAAATTTGGAATGTCGCTCATATGGCGCCAAAATCAGATTTGTAGATAACTAAAAAAACACTGTTGATATGGGATCACGGTAGATGTAGGATCGTTTACACTTACTAAAATGGGGACCTGATCTGAATCGTAACTATGTTTAAACTGAAGTTCTGGATTTCAAAACTAAAGCACGATCGCGCATCTGTGGAGTTATGAAGTAAAGCATGCGTAGTCATGCATGTATAAGATCTGTTGCCCTATAGGCTTGCCACCATTGTACAGTTACAACATAATCGTACATACCAGTGCCAAGAGCTACGAAGGAGCTTAAATGTATGAACAAGGTCTACGGACGTGGGCAATGCGCTGCTTTCCGCATTTTTAGTTGATTAGATGTACCATGGCGGTCGCTTTGTCATCGACAAATTACGTTTCAGTGTTTCAATGACTTCTTCGCTGCATTCTTCGCTGTTTATCTGCTCATCGGAGAGATAAACAATCGAGGAATACAGAGCAGTGTCAAACGTCTCTGTTACTAGTCTCACCAGGTCGAGAGAAGAAACATCTGGTTTCATATATCGATTGATAGTTTTCAGAGTTAATAATGTTTGACTTACATGTCTATATAGTGATATGGCATTGTTCACCTGACAAAATACTAACGTAAGAAACAATATTACTCCTATGTTATCATGCAATGGTGTAGTGTCAATCTAAGGCAATGGTACTTCTATGATAATTTGTGATTCTATACAAATATGATATAACTATGAGGCAATTTGAAATTACAGATCCGATTACAGTCTTGCTACTGACAAGCTCCAATATGAAAATTGAGAGAACTGGAAATGTCACGATAGAGTGTAAAACGACCGGTAAACCGATACCCGATGTATATCTACAACGGAAGGTTAATGAAGAAAGTTGGAAAACCCTCTCTGTAAAAGCCAAACGTACAAACTCAATGAGCGGGGATACAGCAGCGGAGTGGTTATTTCAGCTAACTAACAGAAGTGATTTGGAAGGCAAATACAAATGCGTGGCCAACAATACTAACGGGGGGTTTAAATCGAGTGCGTTTGTTGTGATACGCTTCAAGTGTAAGTATTGAACATCATTACATGATTTAGTGTACTAACAATAACTTTATTGTAATCTACGTAGTATCAGTCAGTGCTTTATAGTATAAGTTATGTTGCATTGTTATTGAAATGTCTATAACGTTTCCGTATGCTATTGCACCCCTGCCGTAAAGGTTAACTGCATCTCAAAGCACCTGTGATATTGTTTGATATTACATATATGCCTGTATGTTAGTTATAACACTCTAGTACACGGATACCACCTTGTGCTTGATTGCTTGCTCTTTTCTCAAGCGACTGGAGAATTGAGTCTGTAAAAATACAGTGCGAATGTTCGAACAACAACAATCCACCAGACCGATGGAGCGTGCAACAACATCATCAGTGATCTCCGGGTTTCACATATTTCACCATACTTCTACATACATGGCCTATACTCCTCATTCCGGAGCAGAAAGATGAACATTAAGCCACTCTGTACATTTGCGGTTCCTTGGTGTTGTCACGTCCGTTCGGAAATATTATATTGCCAACTCTGCCACGATAATTCCTGCGTGCACCAATGATATATATACCTGCATTTTGATTGATGAGAGTGAACAACACACATTGTGTTATACCTTCATATAAAAACAGGACATATTGATATAAAATTTCCTGCTGGCGTTCCATAGAGGTATGCTTAGTGATTAAAGGGAACGCACCACAACAAATTGCTCCAATGCCTTAAACACAATTTGGACAAACATTTATTTCACGTGACAGCCACAACCATGTAGAAGGTGAAATCTGACATCTTTCGTAAGAAAGCTCCACATTGGACAGTCATGGCATTTACAACCTAATCCTCAGAACTGTTTTGGACAAACAATTCCAAAATATCTGCTATGTTATTACTAAAAAATATTATTAAATCATTCCAATTCATCTCTATTTCATTAAACATCCTGAAGTTTACTTCAGGCACTCAACAAAAGATAAGATTATCTGTATTAACATGCCTTAGACTTCACCTCATTTTGTCACTTTTCCAGACGTTTAACTTTTTGGACGAAAGAACATTAGCGTACTTGTGGTGTTCACCCGTCTGCAAGAAGTATCTGCTTGCTCCATGATATGACCAGTTCTGCTATATCTCTACATTTGCCAATATTTATAACGTACCTGTACTTACAAACCAATGTCTTCAACGTTAATATCCGAACTGAAAGTTACAGACGGTATGATTTGTTGTTGTGTCGATGTAAGATTGGAAGGTGAATATATTGATACATTGTATTGGCATTGTCTCTTCTATGTATCGTAGATATACCTGGTAGAAGCAGTGTACAGGATGGCATCCCTTTGGAAGCATACGAAGAGTAAGAACTTTATTTAAGACTAATTCGTTCTCTATTAAGTACATACCATGCCAGACAGTTCCATTACCATTTACAACACGTTTAAAAAAACTACATCCAACACCTACCGGTATGCATCTTTTGTGAAAGAAAATGATATACAATTTTTTTTTATTTGTTTGCGCTGAAGTATCAACGTTCGTAAGTGGTAAACGTTAGCAAAGTTTGAGTTACACTAAGATATAGTTCACGATTCATGCGTAGTGATTTTTTTTGCAAATATATATTTTTGCAGCTTACCTGACAAATCAACGGACGCAGTCAGAAGAAATAACATTGATGACATTAAGATAAATGGAGATAATGTAAAATACGACGTTCTGCAAATTCGAGGTAGGTTCTCCATTGCCATAAATGGTTATTGTTAATACAATTAGCAAGGGAATATAATATAAAGATTATGCTACTGATAATCACATCAAGGACAGCTTGGTCATAGAGGGCTAGAAATGATCTGAATAACTGATTGTGGTAAACATAGAAAAGGTTAATTGAAGTACATTTGTGAATTCAGACGAGCTGTATACAGCAATGTGTAATTATATATATATATATATATATATATATATACATAAAACTCCAGGAATTTTTGTAATATTTATATCGGACTCGCCAAGTGCTCATTAACTATTTATGATCATTTCAAATATCTGTTAGAGACGCAATGTCTGAGGTATAACCTCAAATAAGCCAAGCATTATTATGTGCGGAATACCGAAGTAATTACAGGTGATAGATAGCATTGCGTTGTCTGTTTAATTCATTGAGTTGTATTTCATTTCTTTTCAGGATTGTACGACCGCAGTTGACTGAAAATATAGGGTTATATTTCCTTGGTACAAGTACTTAATAGGTAAAAACGGAGGAATGCATACTTGTATATTGAAAGTCACCATTTTAACCCTACATGATGTGATTGTATATCCAGTTAAAAACGCAACTATTTACAGTGAATTGTTGATATTTTGTCCAAGGGGCATTCATTCTTGAATGTACAGTGGCATACGTTGCCGTTGTTTGTTTTAGTCCATGTTCATTCGTTGGTGGAACAGGTATTGCTGAAAACGATTTCAAAGTCTTCGAAAGTGAACAATAGTTTTAACGCATTGGAGGAATATGTCAAGCAATGGACTTCAGGTAGATGGAGTATGCTCCAAAAGACATTATTGTATAATTATTGTTTATTGGCGTCCTCCACCCTCAATACAAAATGCCAGTGTCAGGATCGTCCCTTCAGACATTTATTATATAT
>JAODAG010328156.1:0-11022 GCA_027574785.1 Orphnurgus asper | reverse complement strand
ATATATATATATATGTTTAACGTTGTGGGGTACAGGTGGGTTCTAAAGTGGGGTAGACTAGATGAGTTGGGGGGAGTACAAACTCAATCAATTCTGTTCCCACTTCAGAATCACGATGTCTGTGACGGATAAAGCCCACCGTAGAGAGAAAGAAACTAAAACAAAACAAAGGTCTCTTGAAGAGTGGGGGATGAGGCAGTTGGGAGAATTTAAGAACATAGTAGGCCTACTATCTCTGGCCTACGCCGGAGCACCAATGGACCCGTCACTCGGATGGGAATTTGAACTGCTTCACTCAATAATCGAGCGACTGAAATATATGTGCAAAATGCAAAATTTACCATGGCCCTTACATGTGATAGTTGTTGTAGATTTTAACCGCGGGCTTTCTGGTTCGCTCTGAGAAAAGATTAGAAATATGGTGTGTGTTTGGGTTTAACTTTATAGTTAATTTTTGGGTTTACTTAGTGTTACGGTAGTTGCTTATATGGGCGTGGGAACAGTGGTAGTGATGGGTCCACTTAGTGAAGGGTCTCGACCATCTCCCTACCCACACAACTCACCATTTATTAAACGGAGTGTGGGGTAATGACTAACAGTCATGCATTTGCGTACTCGATTTTTGGGAGGGGTGGAGGCGTGTAATTCTTTCCAGGATATCATAATGTTGTTGGATTTCACATACCATACTGCATGTATGGTTGGGATAGGGGAATTTTGTTTTGTTTTGAATAAAATGTGGAAAATGTCGATTTTCCACCAAATGAAATCCGAAAATCCCTCTCCCCCCTAAACTTAGGAATTTATTCTGCCGTTTTTAGATGTAAGGTCAACTATAAGCAGCCTAATTTTGGTTAGCCTCTCTCTCTGTCATTATTGCAAAAATTGGAAATTCCATTTCATTTTCTCACCCCCACCCTGCTGGAAAAGTATAGATACACAATTGGTCGAAAAGACGTTATCGTGATGTGGCCCAATGTGATATTCTCGGGAGTAAAAAATATCGATACCGAAACTAATTCTCGTGTCTAAACGTAAAGTCCAGGGAGCTTGGAGATAAAGTGACAAGTTTTAATTTCGGCCGTTTTTAATCACCGCCAACCAATTGGCATATCTACAGAATGGAATTATATATATTATTAATTAACAAATGTAGAATACATTAGATTAAAGGAATATTATTTAGACTAGGTTGGAATATTCCTCCGGTAGTGATCTCAGTTCTGCCATGAAGGTGATTTGGCTATATACGGTACCGTATTACTGCGATTCCTACGCGCGTGACGATCCCAAATTCAGGGAGCTACTTATTAAAAGTAAACCCCGGGAAGAGAAACGTTATACTTAGCTTAGCTCTCTCTCTCTCTCTCTTCAGTTAATTACTTATTACTTAGCCTATTAAATTAATTTTTATGAAGTTATTGTCTTAATATTTAAAGATCAGATCGCTGGAACGTACTTATTATCAATTACATTGAACAAAGGTGTTTCTCAAAATCTTGGGTACCACAGTGGCGTAGCTTTGATTTTTTTTTTGGAGGATATGGTTGGCTTCCATAGCCTCTCCTTTACTGCGCCTCTGGTCGTAGGCTATATACGTTATGCAACACATTATCATGAAACCTCGGCGTGGTTGATTCAAGCGCTGACTCACGCCCGCGTGGGTCTTTTACAAATTTGAAATTAAATTGAATATCCAATTGATAACTCCTGCTATCTATCCAACTTCGTTAAATTAACAGGGTCCAGAACAAGAAGAAACGGAGAAAAGATTATTCTCCTGGTTGCACAGCTTGTTTCACGGTAACCACGGAACACAAAGCGGTGGAGGCGGCGGTGGAGGCGGCGGCGGAGGCGGCGGTGGAGGAGGAGGTGACCAATCTGGAGGTGGTGGAGGTGGAGGCGGAGGCGGTGGTGGAGGCGGTGGCGGAGGAGGAGGAGGTGACCGATCTGGAGGTGGTGGAGGAGGCGGTGGTGGAGGAGGAGGAGGCGGTGGAGGAGGAGGCGGAAGAAGAGGAAGATAGTGAAACTGTTGGAACCGACAGAAAGGGGATCTAGAGATCCCCATGGAAAACCAGTTCAAGCCCAAACCGACCAATGTTTTAACAGAGCATCGATTAATCGGCACCTATTAATTAGACCTCCGGTTAATCGACCCAAGTGAATTAGAACCGTCGCTTTAATAGACGGTTTTAGAAGTCAATCGGCAATTTTTTAAAAGACCGCCTCCATCTTCAGTTTGCATCTCCATCTTGTCAACCACCGCACTGAGGGAAACCAATGATGGAGAGGCTCTAATAATCTGATGATATTGTTATACCTTAACAGTCAAACAACGCTTAGCCTTACCAACGCTTAGCAAGTAGAATAATCGTTTGCTAAGAAAATTGGGGGGGGGGGGTGCATCCTACTAATTAATCTCTGTGGTTATCTGGATAGATTTTGTTCGCATATAACACGTGCGCGCATGTTCAAGAAACGGCCTGACGCGTTGCTCTCAATTCCCGAGAATGAGAAAACCAGAGTTTGCAATACAAGGTCAATATCTTCATATCAAATATATCAAATATATTACATTATTGTACATTATATACTATATTTGAGGCGATCTTACATGAAGTTAAATACGTATCAAATGATTTACCTCTAATCCATTTACACGACAGATTATCATATTGACAGGACCAGGTGGACAGGTTTTTTCAGAATACAAAATAATGTACTCTTTCTTCATCTTCTCACCGGTAAGAACCGGTTTGTCAGCTGTTATAGTCGTACGCCTCTCGGTTACCGCAACATGCATGCATCTGGTCACATTGCCGTAACCTCCTGCATGCTATCATAAATACTTCAAACTTTTACAACTGCCATGTACCATACTAATGTGTCTCTTAAAATATTGAAATTTTAGTTTCTAAACTGTAGGCTATGAGCAGTACACCAGAACACCAGCCGTGTAAGATTTGGAAGGAATCCTCAAGAAAGTACGGTATAGGTTAATCCACAAGAAGCAATCTTGCTTACTGGTGCGGAAAACACTATACAAAACCGTACAATACACATAAAACAAGAAGCAACCATGCTTACAAGTGAAAAAATCCTATACAAAATATACAATGTGCAAAAATAAGCAACAATTCTTTATTAGTATGGACAACTCTGTATCGGCCTACAAAACAAGAATCAAGTGTGGAACAGCCTGTGCAATGCTAAACAATAAGCAATAATAGTTATGACTGTGGGAAACGCGATACAAAATATACACGCACAAGAGAGGTAAAAACGAATTGAAAAAGTATGATGATACTGAAAGTCTAGACTGATACAAATATAATTAGTGATTACATTTCAAATGATTAATAAAAAAAATACAAATACAGATACAAATGTAATTAGTGATTACATTTCAAATGATTAATTGTGGGAGCAGATTTAATATGAGCGGGAGACTATTCCAGAGCATATAGCTCCGAAATATCTTATTGTTACGTCGATCTTTATAAAGAGACGTATTCAGGAGTTCATAGTACAGAGGGGATGAATTTCAAATCTGGCTTTCAACATATTACATTACATTACATTACATTAATTACATTGTGATGCACCTCCACCTAGTCAATGGAAGTATTCCCCGCGGAAAACTGCCAGCCATCCTCTGGGTCTGAAAACTGACTACTGAGTTGATGTCACATAATACACAATATTCAGTCCAAAATCGTTTACCTCTTAACAAGGTACCCAGGCGCAGATCCGTGGACCGTGGCCAGATTACTCTTAATTATGCCATGAATTTCGTAGTTAAACTGTAATTGTGTAATCATTTCCCGTTTTGTTGATGTGCGCCCTCTTAATTTCCCCTTTCTGTGATAATTCGCAACCGTACAGGTACACCCGTAATCGAGAAGACAAAATGTCTCCCATTTCTTCCTAGTCACGTTCACATTGTCCGCTCTGCGACGAATCCCGCTCTTTTAACATCAAACGTACAACACTCACGCCAACTCGGTCTTGGCAAACTACATGAACGAGGCGGGATTAGTAACATTTTTTTAGAGAGATTCTCCGAGGGATTTATGACTTCAGAGTGATAGCTATTGGGCTTACTGAAGTGTCTAGTGAAGTTCTTCTGAGATCCATCCGAAGATAATTACGAGGATAAAGGTTAGGTTACGTTAGGTTGTAAGTATACAAAATGTCGGCTGGTTGATTTTGCAACTAGTTTGTTTAACCTTAATGACAGAGGTAGGCTACAATTCCCAATGTTGGAATATAACGAGGAATGCTTCCTGCGGCGAATTTATTTTATTTGGCGGTCACGCAGGATATATTTCCTGACGTGATTACAACCACCTCATCCTTCGTCCGGGTTAACTGATTGAGGAACGGAGTTGTAGCTGCATCTTACAAAAATAAATCTAAATAATATTTTTTGTTGCTTTATCGGCCTAGTAGACTAATAGCTAATTCACCATATATTGCAGCTATATCGCAGCCTAATAGCTGTGATGTATTCCACTAATAGTGATTTTATTGGAATAAATCACTCAACCGGAGGCTATCTTCCTCCCACAAGATAAAACAAACGTGTAAGCCTGATAACCCCATATAACCCTATGTGGCGTCGATAAATGGGCGGTTGAAGGTTACGGGGCTTCAAAAAGAATGTTTGTCGTGTCCAATAAACACCACCCCCCACCCCCCAAGAACTCCATTACGCAAGGGAGAGTTGGTGTGGCTTGCTTCAATTGCGTTTAATGCAACCAACGTCGTGGTATCTTATTTTACTCACGCTTCCCCCTCCCCCGATCGTTTTGAAATGTCTTACAGGCAGTATAATTCAAAACAAAGCTCTTATCAGCAAATGTCACTGCTTCAGCCGAGATCTCACTAGTTCTCATTACCCAGCGGGTTAGGTATAAGGTACGCCTAAAACACAACGTGACCTCTGACATACGTGGTGGGATGATCTCAGACGTGGCTACTGCCCTGGTTAAATAATATACTATAATATAATATGGCTGACATTTGAAATTTACAAACTATGATTAAAGTTATTTGACTATATTACGGCAGCCACTAAAAACAAGCAAAGGAGACATACACTTTACAACAAGTGTAAATTTCAAGATTTCTTTTGGAGCGTAGGCGTGATTTGCCAAACTTTGATCCTTTCGTGACGTTAAACCGCGTCACGACCGTTTCAGATTTTGTAGTGTTGACGTGTCTGTATTTAAATTGATCCTTCGGAATGCAAATCACGGCAGTTGTGGTAAGCTCTAGATTATAATTAAGGTAAACGTAAAATCCCTCGATTGTATATGCCAATTTAAAAGTGGGTTAAGGACAGCCGGCACTGGTCAAAAGTCGGGGCTCATCCTCCGCCGCGACAGAGCAACGAGCAATTTACAATTTTAACTTACCCAACAGTTCGATCTGCATTGGTTAATTAAAGCTGTTCTCTAACAGTCACGCAGTACGCACTTACACTGCGCGTGACCCAATGATGTCTTTGCCTTAGCTGCAGATCTCCGGCCGGCCTCAACGGTCCGATCGAAAGAGGATTGGGGCTGGGAAGTGGATCAGATCCTCACGATGATGTTACTCTCCATCGAGAGAAATTCAAAGAACGATTCACGGAATTTATACTTAGACATGACTTACATTTAGGCAATTTGCTAACTTTCTTCGGAGTAGCAAGATTCTATCATCTGTGCGCCATTTCATCAACTATGCGCGGGGGCAAAATTCAATGACAGGAATTTAGTCTGAAAACTCAAACTTAGGGAAAAGAAAGAAGTCCAACCATCGCAGTTGTTCTTTTTACGCTTTCTCAATCTCAAGTAAACGGATTAATGAACCTTACAATCCCCTTATGAGTATAGGGTATATACACGGTTTCCCAATGAGTGTCACGGGACTGAAATATCACCGTCGAGAAGTGATTTTTGTACAAGTTCGAGAATTGTCAACGTTCGCACAAACGTGACTCAAGGTCTGGGGTGGGGTACGTGGCAAAGTACATGTACAACGAGGTTCCGCCACAATGGGGTTTGATCCAATATGGATCTATCCATGTGAGTCTGGGACCAGGAGTCAAAACCACACGCTGGTGTATTCTGCGGCTAAACAATGTTCTATTGAAAGACATACGTCGTACCACCTTTTGAATATGTATATCCTGTCCCCCACACATCTGGGTATTTATATTACAGTGAAGAGAGGAGAAGGATGAATTGTTTAACTTGAATTGGTCATTGTTTGTTGTCGCTTCACCATTTTGCTCGGTCGTTATATACCTTATTGTACATTTGAAGCCTTTTTCATTTAATCTGCAATTGCTCCCACGGACAGCCAGCCACCCGTGTTAAAACAGAAATATGGGGAGCTATAGTAGGGGATTTGTTGAACGTGATACCTCTAATGAACCGCAAATGTCCATCTTTCTGCTCTGGAATGAGGAGTTTACGAGAAATATGGAGACTGGAGAAGCATGGAGAAATATGGGGAAACCCGGAGATCGCTGACGATATTGCTTTATACTCCATCGGTCTGGCTGGTTGTTTTTCTAGCGTTCTCGCTGTATTTACACAGACTCAGTTGTTCAGTCGTTTGAGAAAAGAGCAAGCAATCTTTTAACACAAGGTGGCATCCGTAAGCACAAAATCCTAACATGTGTTAGCGTGTTATAACATACGGGCCTTATTATGCAATATAACACAATATATATTACATTGCTTTCAAATGCAGTGAACATTTTCGGCCCCGGTGAGCCAACATTCGTCGACGTGCTACTTATTCATTACTCTTCCCTCCGTAGCTTTGTCTCGTTCATTAGTTAAATGATCAAATAAATCTAGGATGAGTGCAGTTTTACCGCTACCTCTCGTCTTCAGTTCCCATAACCCTGTTTCTATTGCATTTGTTTCACTTTTAAATCAAATAAACAAACTCAGTTTACCTGTACGGTTTCTTTTAAATACCATGTGAGCCTGTGGCAGATCCAAGGGTGGTATAAGAATCCCGCCTCCTTCTTTATTCAAGCAGATTACCGTAATCTAATTTCGTAGCAAACTTGGCGTTATTTCCCGCTTTGGTGATTTGTGAACCCCCCCCCCCAACAATATGCAAATTAGAGAAATGAAATCTTGGATTTGAGGACGGGGAGGGGTTTATAGTGTGTGAAGTTCCAATATGGGGAGGGGATTCATTTCAGATCATTTCACCTTCCTATGTTTTCGTCACCTGGTACTGAAATATGATTTAACATCTCGGAATATGCGCCAAGCTAAGGTCATTTGACACGCAAGTTACCCTTTAATGAAAAGGTTAATGTAGGCGTTAGCTCACTGCTATGGTGATTACCGTATCTCTTCAGCAAATAATACTTCAGTCTTGCTGTATACATGTGCTCAACAAACATGCCAGGATATTATAAGTTGATCTATTACTATTTATTGGCTTTCAAAGAAGCCAAGATAAGCTACTTGCAAGCAAACGCAGTGAAACACGTTTGTTACAAAACCTGACGACCTGTTCGGATATCGACAGAGTTCCAGATACCGAGCTCAAAGCACGTACGGTACGGTACGTATCAGCATAATGCAGATTTGCCTAGCTGTTCTTGTATTTTCTGTCTGCCTGGTTGGTGAGGTATATGGTTTCCCTGTTGCCAGGGTGTCGAACCTCATTCGCAGAGACAATTCACGACCGTCTCGGGAGACTTCCAAGAAAAATGTACCTGTCGAATTGTTGGTAAGTATAACCCAAATATCATTACAAATATCCTCAAGGAATGGAGTGTTTCAGTCTTGTTTTCCTCAATAGAAATTTATCATTCTATACCAGAAATAATAAGTTTGGATTTTTCAGTATCACACGACGTTTATTTCGTGGTACACCAATTCTGTCATAAACCATTCCAAAAGTCACTTGAGCTAAAAACACAGTTAGCCTACTTCATATAACCAATAAATATGTCAAGTGTTCAGTGAGTCGTCCCTGGCAACTGTGGTAACCCCCAGCACTGGCTTACTAAAGATTCTACTATTAGGGTAATAAAATTGTCCAGGGGCGGAGATATTTTATTGCTTATCGAGGGAGATACCGTAATATTCCCTTGACTCTTCCTCCAAAATTTAATAGCCCTCAAGAATGTGGATTTATGCGGGTTATTAGACAGAAGAGAGCTTCCCAACGTAATTATTACTCATCCAGTTCTAAACTTTGCCATTCTATGCCTTTATGGACGGAATCATCCATGGAATGTGAGTTTCAGCAATGAAAATAAATAAAGTGGTAGCTGAACTAATAAGTAGAATTCATATAATTCATCACTGACTAAAGTTTGTCATTCTGTATTGAGTGAGTCATTCGTGGAAAGTGAATTTCAATAATTAGAATGAATAAAGTGGTAGCTAAGCTAATAAGTAGGTTTATGTTTCAGTATTATAATTCCTGACTAAACTGTATCATTCTAAATGGACGGATTTAACCATGAAGGATTCAATAATGAGGATAGATAACCTGGTAGCTGACCTCCTGAGAAAAGCTGGTACAGTTGTGCGTCTTTCGCAAACTTATTTCATTTGCTTGGTGATAAGTAATGCGCATCATTGGTTCTCCTCAAATTTAAGCATGTAGGCCTATAAATATCCTAACGATAACTGATTGTAGTAAAACTGTAAAATTTGAACAGAAAACAGACTACGGCGGAGGATAAAATGGAAAACAAACATTCCTCCATCAAGTGGTAGGAATCTGAAAACGATTTGACTTCACGATGGCAGACTTCGGAGTTTAAATCTCCATGGTGTAGCCAAAAGGAGGCGGAGGGCCATGCCAGTTAGTGATGGTCCTGTCAGTGGGAACAACCACTGGCATAGGAACCGAAAGGTGCGGCCCGTCACTTTATTTACAAAGGTGGGGTAAGCCGTTGTACCGCCCCCACCTCAGTTTTACCTGGTTATGGATCATACTAAAATACAAATAAACTACAAACTAATTAAATATGCAATTTATTGTAAAACCTTAGTTCGAATCAGTCTTCTTCCTATGAAGTCTCATCTGCCTCACTTGTCTCACCGTGACTCATCTGTCTCACCGTGACTCATATGGCGACTTTATATCACTTTTTTGTGTTGATTTACTTTAATTTTAATTTCAACTACGTGTAGATAGGAACATTAGTGCACATACCACCATAACCGCTACCACGCCAGTTAGTTTATAGTTTTTATTTGACATTATCAACTAAATTGCAACAACGTGTCCGATTTGATGACCAGATTTCATTTTCCTGTCTCACCTGTCTCACCTGTCTCACCTGTCTCACCTGTATCACTTGTCTCACTTTTCTCACTTGTGTCACTTGTCTCACTAGTCTTAAAATGTTTAACAACACAAATACCCATACTACGTGGAAATATCAGAAATCATATTGTTTCATTCTGCATGATAGATACTTGGCATTTCTAATCAGTATTAGTTTAAGGAATATTAATTAAAAACTGTTTTTATGTCTCATGTCTCATAAACCCCAAATATTTAAGTCGTATTTAATCATTAACTATTCAAAATAAATGTTACCATATTAGAGGTGGAGGGTACGGAAGACTGGAGACAGCTCATCCACTATGATGGTTTTTTTTTTAGATTAGCCAAGTTAACTTTAAAACAACATAGTGACCAGTTGGGTTCATAGTTCAACTGATGTAGCCTAAATGTATAAATGCAATGTGGTGCAACTGGTGAACCAGTAGATTCACCCAAATTTTGATATAAAAGAGAAAACTGATGCAGTGTCAACCCCTCAAGCGGGAGGTCATATAGTTGTTCACGGTTGCCAGATTTTCAACGCTATAACGTTGTCTCGTTATAGGCCTATTTATTCTCTCAATTACAGCATATCGTTCAATTAATTTTGTCTTGTCAGCAATCGAAGTTGTACAACATATTCGATCAAATCCGTTTGATTGGTTTCCGCTCTCTAAAGAGGTCTTCTTAGGATTCCGCTCTCTAAAGAGGTCTTCTTAGGATTATTGTAAGGAAACCCGTTTGCACGCGGTTAGCTGCCGCCCTCTACATTATTGCATTTACAGTAACATTATCAGTTTGAACGTCTGCAGTTTGTACTTACGTGAAGCTGGCCAGTTCATCGTGCCTAGTACGAGGTCCGGTAATTGCTCAGAAATTCTATTTTTGGACAATTTCCTGATTCTGCCATGACCGCAGTAATGTCATGGAAAGGCTGCAATGGCATTTCGATACAAAGCTGTCAGTAGTCTACAGGCCGCATCATTCAAGATGCACATAATAGTTGAGTTGGTCTATCATGTACATACCGTATTACATACTTCACGATATGTGAGACCACCTCATATATAGGATAGTTATTTATTGCATACAATGAATTTGTATAGCTAGGGGATAGTGTTACATTATGTACACACAATATTTGAGGTGTTGTCGAGTGACCTTACACCTGTTCTTTCCAGACGCTCTCTCCGTTCAGTGGCGTTCGCAAACGATTGACCTCTGGTTTGAGGCCGCGTCACTATAGCTAATATTGCTCATGTAAGTGTATTCATAACAGAGAGTTGCGGTCTACTGCTCCTTGAAGTTGCCTCATAGCTCCAACTAGTACTTAGTCATAATTATACATAATACTGAAAATAGTTTAAAATATCCATGCCCATCATCGCGCATTCATTCAAGTAGTGGATCAATATTCAAAAGGTGTATGCTGCTAAATTCAATACTAAATCCATAGCAGTAGCTTACTGATTCACTAATACTGTCTATCATGATTTATGACACAAAACATTAATGACTGGATGATTTTTTTTCTTGTAAAAAGTTACTGTTGCCGCTAGTTTATTACGGAATATATGACTTCCACCTTTTCTTTCAGGTTCGGTTGGACAACGCTTTGCAGGAAAGGCAAGCGGACATTGTAGAATCCACTAAGAATGGTTGGTGGTATGGAGGAGGAGGAGGAGGAGGAGGAGGAGGAGGCGGCGGAGG
>JAODAG010328144.1:0-11022 GCA_027574785.1 Orphnurgus asper | reverse complement strand
GGTGTTCATCCACGATCACAACCTGCACAGGGGTTTCTAAATGAGCGTATGATGCTTTCTTAACCCCTTAATAACAATAAACAAACAATAAAGTACATGTTAGTTAATGTTACTAATACTACTACTACTCCGGCCTTGACATACACGCTCGCCAACTCGCCATTGGCGACTAAAATTTGGCTAATGGCGACCAATGAATGCACTATGGTCGCCATAGTGGCGAGTGGCTTATTCATGACTCATACTTCATAGTAATTTTTATTATCATTTAATCCCTTTCGTTCATTATTTTTAAATAATAAATCGCAACTTATGCAACTGAACACACACGGACAAAATAGTAACTAGTAGTACTGTAGCACTACTGTATTCTACACTATAGGCAACGCAGTGCAATATTACTGTAGGCTATACTGCAGTGTATGTTGTTTTCTTGTGACTATTTTATTAGCTTTGGCTGTATCCTGTACATAAACACTATGTATCAAGCTTTGCTGGCCGGAATTCCCCGCTTGAATGTATTGCAAACACGTACCATTCTAGCTGGAGAAAACAGGCAAACAACGGCTGTTTTCGTCACACGTGGCGCTGTGATATTATATTGGACATAATAGAGAATAGCAATAACCATTTACGGTTTTGCTTAGCGATGATGTGCTGTTTGTTTATCAGAACATTGCAATTAACGAAGTAGACAAGTTATATAGGCTACTGTATAACATAACAGGCTAAGAGTGTCGTAGTTGAGAACAAGCATACGGTATGTCTGTACACATGTTACTGGCATTCTGACCTACGCACAAAAACGATACAGCAGTCCTTATTTACCAGAACTTCTGCTCCTATTTGCACGGTTATTTTGGACCCTACTTTGATCCTACTATTCTTCACGCTCTGGGCAAAAGTAAATCCAGGATTTAAATTTTAGCCTACTCCAACCTACTCCGTCCCCCCACAAACTATTCCTCATAATTACGTTGAGGGTAACAATGAAAGATGATGATCTGAACGCAGCCGATAATTTATGACATGCATGACGTACATGGTTTACAATATCGTTACGGTGGATTTCGTTCAGAATCGATATTGGCAATATCTGCCCAACAGTGTCTGAAGCGTAGCCTAACGTTACGCTGTACTGCTAGCAGTAGCAGTTAGGCCTATGTGGGTACAGATACACTGGTCTGTTGTTGCCAAAGCATAATGTTAATTGTTATACTAGGCTTAACAAAGTGGCGAGTGAATTTTATAATTGGCGAGTAGATTTTTCGTCATGCTCGCGCCAAGTGGCGACTTGCTTTTAAAATTTATGTCAAGGCATGGTACTACTACAAGCATATCCATGACCCTAGCCTAGCTTAGTTACCCATGGACATATCCTATATTTGAGGTGGTCTTACATGAAGCATACACCCAAATTACACTGATGTTAATCAGGGCATGGTACATTACATATGATATCTGCACTAAAGGTTTTTGTTACATACTGTGACTAGTAGTAGTACAGGTCCTGGTCAATGACCAAGTCCCCATAGTAGTACTAATAGTACCCAAGGAAATATTTCTGGTCATCACAATCTAGGGATTAAGAGGCTAGTATTTCACTGTCTGCCTGTCAGAGCTAAGTTAAGTTAAATACTTGTCTTGACCTACATGCCACGACGCCTGTTCTTAAGCCTTTCTCATGCAGGCCCGTAACACTAACTGGGGTCAGAAATAAAACTGGGGTCAGAAATAAAACTGGGGTCGTTCAAACCTACCCCAGTGATAAATATCCCTTCATTAATGACCATTCTGTACGAGATCGCTGTGTGCGGTGATAACTTGGATAAACAAAGAACGCTTACACTGGCTCCGGGCAGTATTATTCCGTTTGTGACTTTCACAGAACTTTGACTTAGTTATAAAGAAGTGTGCTGCAGCTACAAATAATGTAGGCCCATCTATAGCAGTATCCTGCATTTGTGTCGATAAAGATGTACAAGCTTGGATTTCTTATTTTCCACTGAACAATACATTGATTGAACAATACTTGGTTCAGTACTGTTTGCTGTAGCAGTCAATCTTTGACTTGAGACTGGAGTTTAGTTTAGTAAGCCTCGTAAAGAAACCCTAGTCCGTGTTGATCGTGGATGAACACCAATCTTGACAAGCTTTCTCTTTTCAAACATTGTTCTGGGGTTACGGGGGCAGGCATCCACCCTATCCTGTCACTGGGACCGCTATTTAATATCCCCATCTGATGGACGTGAGTGTACCAGTGATCTTCGAACCACTTTCTCAATGACCGAAGGAATTAGTTAGAGCGAACTGTTCATGACCACTGCAGCTGTGCTGAGCAAACTTATTTATTGCTCCCAATGAATAAATCGAGCCAAAAACCATGGAAGATCACCCGACTCATCACAACTGCTTAGCAGCTGTGCTTAACAAGTCATGAATTGAATCAGCAACGTAAGAAATGGACATGCACTCAAACCACTAGGCCTTGTATTCACCTCCTTAGTAAAATGCTGCGATCACCCCGTCGAGATGACAAAAATTGTTTCGACTTAATCCAGGCATGTGTTCCACGATGAACATGTGTTCATGGATTTTATAAATGTTGTCTTTAACAATGAGAATAATAAGAAGTCATGTTGAAAAAAAAAAAAATGAATAGGTTATAAAATGTTAGGATTGATGTTAGACATAATTTTGTTTTTCTCTGGGAGAGTGGGAGTGGCACAGTTTCGTGATTCCCATATCTCAATTATTTGTGAAATTTATCGACCGAACAGTCATTCCAAAAGATTATTGGGTTTGTTATTCTTGTTACAGTAGTTTCCACTTTTCCATTTCATGTGTTCTTTAATGAAGATCTTTATCCACTGTGACCCACAGTAAGCTATACTAGACTAGGCCTACCCTATGCTAGAATTTAGAAAGATGTGTTACATCTTATTCTTGAGAATATCTTGTTTAGGGGCCTTGGCTAGTCGTGCTAGTTACTTTGTCACATACTGTATAGTTTAAAATGAACTTTTTGGAAGAACAATGGAAATGTCTCCACAGACTAATTGGAGGGCCCATATCTGTAATGTGTGTTGGGGGGGGGGGGGTGGGTTGAGAGTCAGGGTGGAGTTCCATAAGAGGTACATCCTAATTTGAAATTGGTTTCACCTTTTAATCAGCATCAATAACGATGTCTAAAAGAAAAGTTACCTTCGACGACTTTGGCGGTGGCGACAAATCTGAAGAACCGATTTGGAAACGTACCAAGCCAGGTGTAGTAGAGGAAAATAAAGGAGAACGGCTGAGGACATTCAAACCAAACCACACCCTGGATAGTGATGATGATGAAGAGGAGGATATCCAGACCGAGGAACAGTATGGAGTGAAGGAGGATGACGTGGTGGAAGGTATGTAGAGGGGTAGTGGAGGGGGTAATGAGGATCAGGGAGACCCCCAATCAATAGGACGATGTGGTGGAAGGTATGTAGAGGGGTAGTGAGGGGGTAATGATGTTGTGGAATGTGGTGGAAGGTACAGTATGTGGAGGAACAGGGAAGGGGTGAGACGGATCGAGGAGATCCCCAATCAATAGGATGTGGTGGAAGGTACAATATGTGGAGGAACAGGGAAGGGGTGAGAAGGATCCAGGAGATCCCCCCCCCCAATCAATAGGATGATGTTGTGGAACTTGGAAGTATGTAGAGGGTAGTCAAATTATGTCCAAGTCTCCAATTCTGTGCCAGGGTGATCAGTTGTCCGTCCGTGCTGATTACAGACCTGCTCTCTGCCTACCGTACATTCAGGGTTTCCTTGATGTGAGCAAAGCTCCAATGTGTCGTTAACTATGACGAAAACAAATCACTTCACAACACACCGAATATCACTGAATGAGTTATATATGAGAATTGATTGGCACCCGGTATGGATAGGATATGATTGGCACCTGGTATGGATAGGAAATGATTGGCACCCGATATGGATAGGATCTGATTGGCACCTGGTATGGATAGGAAATGATTGGCACCCGGTATGGATAGGAAATGCTTGGCACCCGGTATGGATAGGATATGATTGGTACCTGGTATGGATAGGAAATGCTTGGCACCCGGTATGGATAGGAAATTATTGGCACCCGGTATGGATAGGATATGATTGACACCCGGTATGGATAGGATATGATTGACACCCGGTATGGATAGAATATGATTGGCAACCGATATGGATAGGAAATGAGTTACTCTTCGACGGATCAAACTAGCATATCATCTGAGGAGGTTATTTGTCTGGTAGCTCTCTAACCAGGTTGTCCGATGATGAATTCACGAAAACAATCAGATTCATTTTCCACGTATCATTCTTTCCTATGAATTTACCGTCAGGCGCTGAAGACCAATCGGTCAACGTCGATGAAGGAACGAAGCTGACGCCCTTCAATCTCCAAGAGGAAATGTCCGAGGGGCGTTTCGATGCGGACGGGAACTACTTCGTGAAGAAAGACGAAGATATCAGAGACAACTGGTTGGATAACATCGATTGGGTCCAAGTGAGGAAGCCACCTGCCGGCGATGAAGGGGGAGGGAGTCCGGATGGAGGTGGAGAGAGCCGACCAGAGGCACAGGTATTCGCTGAGATGGTCGAACTGATGCGCCCCGGGGAATCGATTACGAAGGCCATTCAGCGGCTGGGCGGCGGAGGGAAAAGGAACCCGAAAAGGCAACATAAAAAGTCGACAAGGACAGAACCGGAGCCGGGGTCGGTCGAAGGAGCATCGGAATTGACGACGAAGGAGGACCTCTTGAGGCTGACCGGGCTGGCCGACGACATCCTGTGCAGAGGCGACTACGAGGTGTACAGTTACACGTACGAGCGCATCCAGCACTCGCTGAAGAAGCGGGACGAGAGCCAGCCGGAGAGAGGCGAAGAGCAGCCCGCTCTTGATATGTTCGGAGGCGGCCCTGGCGATGATGAGACGCCCGTGCGCGTGAAACCTGCCTTGGAAGGTAGGTGTCTAGTTTAATTGAAAAACATGCAGTAAAGGTATCCCTACGTTACATACGTATGACGAGTCTATTTACATACATAGAGCTGTGCTGTTACATGCATTCAGCGATGCTATTACATGTATGCAGTGATGCTATTACATGCACACAGTGATGCATGCATACAGTGATGCTATTACATGCATACAGTGATGCTATTACATGCATACAGTGATGTTATTACATTCACACAGTGATGTTATTACATGCACACAGTGATGCTAATATTACATGCATACAGTGATGCTATTACATGCATTCAGTGATGCTATAACATGCACGTAGTGATGCTTTTACATGCATACAGTGATGCTTTTACATGCATGTAGTGATGCTATTACATGCATACAGTGATGTTATTACATGCATGTAGTGATGCTATTACAAGCATACAGTGATGCTATTACAGGAGAGAGATTTGCGGATTTGGCCGCCCAACAGGTAACAACTCGGTTCTCAGCCTTTTGGCCAAGATCATGTGTTGTATCTGCGGTGTTAAGGACGGCCCCCACTTGCTTAATGGTGGGGGTTATGTCCTCCAACTGAGTCGTGCTCTACACATTACGTGGCACTACACTTGCCAATGATCTCTTGGCCTCATTTCTATCAATAGGAATAGGACTGGGAAGTGGGTCAGGTCAGTTGGCTTTTGAAGCATGCATACAGTGATGCTATGACATGCATATTGTGATGACATTACGTGATGCTATTGCATGCATACAGTGATCATATTATAGTATTTCCTTACAGCGATGATATTACATGCATACAATGATGATATTACTTATATGCATACAATGATGCTATTACATGCATATTGTGATGATGTTACATGCATGCAGTGATGCTATTGCATGCATACAGTGATGCTATTGCATGCATACAGTGATGCTATTGCATGCATACAGTGATGCTATTGCATGCATACAGTGATGATATTACAGTATATGCTTACAGTGATGATATTACAGTATATGCTTACAGTGATGATATTACATGTATACAATGATGCTATTACATGTATACAATGATGCTATTACATGCATATTGTGATGATGTTACATGCATGCAGTGATACTATTGCATGCATACAGTGTTGATATTACAGTATATGCTTACAGTGATGATATTACATGCATACAATGATGATGCTATTACATGCATATTGTGATGATGTTACATGCATGCAGTGATGATGTTACATGCATACAGTGATGATATTGCATGCATAGTGATGATATTACAGTATATGCTTACAGTGTTGATATTACATGCATACAAGGATGATATTACATGCATACTGTGATGCTATTGCATACACATATTCATGCTATTACATGCATACAGTGATGCTATTGCATGCATACAGGGGTATATGCTTACAGTGATGATATTACATTCATACAGTGATGCTATTGCATTCACATATTGAAGTTGTTACATGCATACAGTGATGCTATTGCTTTCACATATTGAAGTTGTTACATGCATACAGTGATGCTATTGCATGCATACAGTGATGATTTTTCTTGCATACACTAATGCTAGTACATGCATACAGTGATTATATTACATTATACAGTGGTGCTATTGCATTAACACATTGTTGCTTTGCATTCATACATTGTTGCTATTGCATTCATACATTGTTGCTATTGAATGACTCAAATATTGAACCAATTATTTCTCCAGCAGGTGATGCTCTGAATTTCGCCGATGTCGTCACTTGGGAATTTAAGTGGGAAAACAAGGAAGATGATAAGTCTTATGGTCCTTACACCAGCGAGCAGATGCAAGAATGGGTGGATCAGGATTACTTCAAAGATGGTGTTTACGTTCGAAAAGTTGGAAAGGATAAGAGCTTCCATAGTTCAAAAAGGGTCGATTTTGAACTGTACACCTGAAGACGTGACTGTTGAGGCACAATGAAGAACATATGAACTATGGGTACTTGCTTCAGATTGATGTTGAATATTCAAGATGCATGTAATACTCTCATTCTCTCTAAGGATGTTGAATATTCAACAAGATGCATGTGATGTTCTCTCTAAGGATGATGATTTATTGTTGCCTCCCTCCAATGTGTTGGCCTCATTGCATGGTTGTGCCAGCCACATTGTATGGTTGTGCCAGCCACATTGTATGGTTGTGCCAGCCACATTGTATGGTTGTGCTGCCACATTGTATGGTTGTGCTGCCACATTGCATGGTTGTACTGCCACATTGCATGGTTGTGCTGCAACAATGCATGGTTGTGCTGCCACATTGCATGGTTGTGCCCGCCACAATGTATGGTTGTGCCCGCCACAATGTATGGTTGTGCTGCCACATTGCATGGTTGTGCCCGCCACAATGTATGGTTGTGCTGCTACATTGCATGGTTGTGCCCGCCACAATATATGGTTGTGCTGCTACATTGCATGGTTGTGCCCGCCACTATGTATGGTTGTGCCCGCCACTATGTATGGTTGTGCCCGCCACATTGCATGGTTGTGCCCGCCACTATGTATGGTTGTGCCCGCCACTATGTATGGTTGTGCCCGCCACATTGCATGGTTGTGCCCGCCACTAATTGTGCCTGCCACTATGTATGGTTGTGCCTGCAACTACGTATGGTTGTGCCACCATATTGTATGGTTGTGCCTGCCACATTGCATAGTAGTTGTGCCTTCTCCCAGTTACGGCGATGCCAATGTACATGGATGTTAATCTTTATATCAGAGTTGCATTTCAGCGACAAATTGCACTTCCAAAATTGACTTTCAGCGTAAGGTACTACCGTATTATACTTATAAATCTAGTTGGGTCCGTACATGTTGGTCAAGCCAACTGCACAGGCCCTATGATGTGAACTGGGCTAGGTGTCTACGATGCTCAACACCCCCTCCCAAATCAGAAACCCTTACGCCTTGGGAAACTAATGACAGCACTATCCCCTTGGGAAACTAATGACAGCACTATCCCCTTGGGAAACTAATGGCTGCACTATCCCCTTGAGAAACTAATGGCAGCAATATTCCCTTGGGAAACTAATGGCAGCACTATCCCCTTGGGAAACTAATGGCTGCACTATCCCCTTTGTCGGGTGTCCTTTAACCGGGGCGATGCAACGACCAGAGTTTAATCACGTCGATGGCTCCTTGACCCCTATCGATGATTTGATTCCTTGATAAACAGTTCTGTTGTCGGCCAAATTTACTTCTGAATTTACATTCTGAAGTGTTTCTTTCCACGCCTAATGTGGCAACTTGACCTAACTTAACAACCTGTAACCCGTACATCGACGGCGGATGTTATGACTAACGTTCCAACGGTTTAAGAGCGCGGCTGGCCACACCCATTCTTCAACTCGATCATGCCTTTGAAACGAACGGTAACGTAATAAGCCTAAACTGTGGGATGGTTAATTTCCACTTACTTATCCTACGATTGTTGTAGCAATATTGAACGATGAGAAGGATGTAAAATGATCCCCTCTGGAATCCGCAGAAAATGGTTTCCGGTACAAGTGGCAATGTAAGTCGAATCGTAGGATCCGGTCTTCCGACCTGCCTGGGACCGTGGCAGACGGCACTGTCGTGCCCGATCGTAATACGGTTCTGGCACAATTGCATTCCCGGCTGAGAATCAGTAAGGGGGATTACTCTCCGAGGAACAGAGGTAGTTTAGGGGTAGTATTTGTTGGATTCCCTGAGTTAACTTCGCTGGCAGATACTACCCTTTTCAAAGATGGTGCTATCTCTATGACCTCTATCTCTATGACCTCTATCTCTATGAGGGGGGGGAATCCCTCTTGGACCCTGCTCCACCAACGATCGCTAACTGCCCCGCGGATGTGATAGCTCTCATGAATATGCATTATAAAATATCTCGCAGCCTATAATCAGCCTCGAGTCTTGGAAGCAATACTGTAACTCATTTGGAACTAAAATGCAATTTGTTTTCATTCTGCATGGTCATCATATGAACTCTGACAGGTTGAAGGTTTGCAATATCGATGATGGTGATCATACCTTTCCTTTGCCAGAAAAATTATTCCTTCTCTCGATAAAGCCAAGTATGTATATAAATGTCATCTGCGGTAACTTGGAAGGCCTCCCACTTTCACAATACAGGTTGAATGTTGCATATCCAAACAGTGGATTTGCTGGAATGAAGATCTCATGTGACAATACCACTTAAACTGAATTTCTTTTTTATAATATTTTTCGTTTTGAGGTGCTATAGATTTGTCCATGAATAATAATATTGGGGATATCGCCTCAACACTGCTGTAGCGTACTATGTTTGTGTACTGTGATGTTTGAGCCTAATTTGCAGTTTCTATTTTAAGGCAGCAGATCTAAGGCAGCAGATCCTGTTTTAAGAGGCAATTCCCAGAAGCATTGCGGTAACAATTCTATGAATATGCCAGAAATCATACCCAGAAATGGAGCATACCGTGTTTGCTGTAATATTTGAATATAGTAGCAATCCAGTGGTGGCTTTCTTAAATGCAGTTTCTTTAGTTCGTAGGAGTGTTTTCACTGTCCAGTGTTGAATTAATGTGAAGTATACACTTGTACGATTTACTTTTGCCAAAGAATAATATTTCTAAAGTATGCATCCAGCTGACGGAATTTATGAAACTAATTGGAAGACCGTTGACAAAAATAGCAGATAATTAGAACAATTAAATGTAATAACAATTTCTTGGTTCACACAAATAGCAGATACTTAACAAAAAATGAAAGTTACAACCATTTGTTGGTTCACGCAAATAGCAGATAATTAAAACAACAATTATGGGGTTTGCCAGAAATCCCCCAAAATAATGACCTTACGACTAGTCGCCTAAGCCTTACGAAACGGCTTTGATTCGATACTGCTGCTGCTTCCAAATACAACCTCAGCGGCTCGGTTGATGTCGGCTGCCTGCATCAACGGCTTCATGCACTTTGTAGCAGCACTTGCCGGCCCAGCCGTTTAGGCAATCTTTGCTTCGCGCGATGAAGGACGTTTGTTAGACGTGCTCTATCACAGTAAGGAAGCCCTGCTGACAAGTACGCACGCTAAAAATGTCTCGTGAAAGTTTGTCGTGAATATCTCTGTGGAACGACTTTATGATTGTTACAGTTTGTGTCTTGTCGTGTGCAACAGTTATTCCTTGCAGCTCCCCCAGACCGCGAGATCATTATCACTCTAACATGCACGTGACTTGACATTATTTTCAGCTTAAAGTGGTATATATTACTTTAACGTAACGATCAATTTTTCCACCCGCGAAATGTGGAATCTAGGTGTCCACTCAGTGGTTATTTCCTTCCAAGGCCATTGCGGCCAAGTTTAGGAATCGGGGACCGCGGGGGCCATTGTGGCCGGCATGACTTGTAGGGCCATGGGTCAGCGAGGTGCCAGGCTGGACGTGGGAGGTGGCCAACCCACACAGTCACAAAAACTTGACGATTAAATGCCTGAAGCCAAATCGTGCCGTGATGCCCCGCTCTCAAACCTTTCTCGTCCAGACCCACGTCCGTGACCGTAAAATACGGGGTCGTCGAGTCCGACCCCAGTGATAAATATCCCTTGATTGATGACCACTCTGCAGGTGAGATCGCTGTGTCACAGGTGACACTGTGAGAGGTTACAGCTTACAAAGAAGCCCTCGCAGGTTGCAGGCAATATACTCTATGCCACTGTATCTCTGGAAGGTTTATGGCAAAATACCAAATGCTACTTGAATGGTCACATGTGCATGGCTACACCTGTTACCAGTCAATACACCTGCATGCAGTCACTGTCATACTCACCTAGCTCCTACAGTACACCAAAATAAGGATCCCTACGATATAAGACTCCATCCTGTTACTCCATACAGTCCCTGCCTTACTCATACTCTTAAACCAAGAAGGATCCCTAAAATACAAGGGTATAGTACCAGACTCCTGTTACTTTAACAGTCCCTGTCTTACTCATACTCTTAAACCAAGAAGGATCCCTAAAATACAAG